>NW_019379688.1:266371-302702 GCF_000648655.2 Copidosoma floridanum
ATATATATTATGTCACTTGAAAATTAATCAGTGATTATTTTCAACGATTAGTTTGCTTTATGCGATTTACTCTTTCTTCACAAGACTTCAAAGGTTAAACATTTTTTACAGTTACACATGTACAAAATTATTGTATTTGACGTCTACATATAGAATTACATTATTGTTCAATTTCTTTACCTTGAAATCTGTCTATTACATAATCTATCATATCATTATTCACCTAAAAATAAAAAAGTTTTTCAACGAGGCTACAAAATGACTAAGTACAATACGCTAGTTCAGTAGCCCAAAATCGTGCGGCCAAAATGTGCAAAAGTGGTGGTGCAGAAACTATTATATGCACTATCACAACTAAATAAAAAGTAAATTCGCTTACTTATTCACGACAAGCCCACGTCTATTATTATTATTTACAAAAAATTGTTTTAATTTTTTAATATTCATGAAAAAAGATCGCGATTGAACCACCAAAAGTGGCGCTGTCGGCGGTACTTTACTAGCGTAACGTAAACGCTACTTACTAGAAAATCCAAATAATCATTTAAAAAACATTTGTCCGTAGAATATTGGCATGCAGACCATTAATTTAATACACTCCTTGTAATCGTTGATAGATGTTGCGTGATTTTTGCTGAGCTTTTCTAAATTTATTGGCTGTAGTAACAATTGAACATTTTTATGATTAACGCAAACGCACACGTTGTGCATTTTACTGCTATCTGCTAAAACACAATATTATGGTCGAAGCTGCGTGAAATTTGTGTAACCTTTTTTTTCGTTTTCATTTTCTTTTTTAAATAAAACGTGTAATTCATTTTAATTTCCCAACAACTATCGTTTTGGAACTATTTTTTAATCTCCATTGTCGTCTTTTATTGACACGTAATCATTCATACCAGGCAAAAGGTGACTAATGTTGTGTTCTTCGCAAAATCCTCTTACTCACACTTCTCAACAAGATCAAGAGCCATTGTAGGTCTTGTCTATTCCAAAATCTCTCGAGTGTGAGTGATAGTATTCTTTCTCGCTTATCACTGGACAATTTGAATTATTTAATAATTTTTTCCAAGACAGCTACTTCTGCTTTTCTGTACTTTTTGTTACTTTCTTCGCTTTTTTTTTTTTTTTTTTTTTAATGTAAAGAGTTAAATTTTACGTTTGGAGATAAATCGTCGTATCTTTTGGTACTTATTATCGAAAAAACATTTTTAAAGATTTGTGGAGATTTGATAAGACCTTTGTTTACAAAGTTTCTATCTGTTACCAAAGAATTATAGTAGTTGACTATTGTGATTAAATTGAAATAATATAATGGCTCACTATAATAACCACACAAAAAAAAACTTCAACTAAAAACTTTTGTTTTTGTCTGCAGACAGAAATAACACATGGACAGTGGACACAGGCCAGTTCTGTAATTACCACATACTTAACTCTTTACCAGTATGAAACTTATGACAAAAATACTTTGGACCTTTAGGGAGCCTGTACATGGGTGTCTAAGACTGTAAGCCAAACCTATGGCGGGTGATTCAATTCGAACTAACGTTAACTGAATATTAATATGAATTGTTTTAAACAAGATAATAGGCGTCCTGTTCGTAACAAAACTATGTTACGTGATTGCATTATAATATTGGAAAGATATTTAGCCACAAAAACTAAAAAAAAATTTGCCAACACTGAGTCGTTAAAAAGAGAGGTTATGTTGACAAAATTAATGTATTAACATGAATTGTAGAAATTTTTCATTGGATGCCTTAAAGACGTTCTAACCTTATAATGTCATCACGTTACATAGTTTTATTATGAATAAAGTGTCTATTTCCTTGTTTAAAACAAATTATATCGGTATTCAGTTAACATCAGTTTGAATTAAATCAACCGCCATAGGTGTGGCTTACAGGCTTAAGACTGTAAGACGCCCATGTACAGGCACCCTTACGAATCATGAAATTTTCCATTTCTGGTGAGAGCTGCGATTGGTTTAAATTTTTGACCATACCCTAGCCCTCAGCTCTTCGTTTACAATACATATGTGTACTATGTGTAGGTATCTGCGCGGAGTTTAGTTTTAGCCTTCAGTTTAGTTTAGGCCACGTCAGAGCCACGTCAGAGTCAGAGGTCAGAGCCACCGGCCACGTCACGTTTTAATAAGCTATCTAACCTGACCTAACCTTTTCCGTTATTTTGTTTGTTTACATCTATCTCAGCTAGTGTCCTAAAGATAGCTGTCTAATTTGCGCCTACCCTTTTTTGTTTTGTTTATAAATCATAGTTTAAGTTATCAAGTAAGTGCTAAAATCAAGGAGATATGGGCAAGCACGAAGTGGGTACGCCCAAGTACATCGCCAACAAGATCAAAGCAAAAGGTCTGCAGAAGCTGAGATGGTATTGTCAGATGTGCCAAAAGCAATGCCGAGACGAGAATGGCTTCAAGTGCCACACAATGTCGGAATCGCACCACAGACAGCTGTTGCTTTTTGCTGACAACGCCAATAAGTACATGGACCAATTCTCCAAAGAGTTCTCCAGTGGCTATCTCCACCTTCTGAAGCGACAGTTTGGCACCAAGAGAGTACCAGCCAACAGAGTTTACCAGGATTACATTGCTGACAGACAACATGTGCACATGAATGCCACCCAATGGTTGACACTGACTGCATATGTCAAATGGCTAGGCAGAACTGGCAAGTGTGTTGTGGACGAGACAGAGAAAGGATGGTACATAACATACATAGACAGAGATCCCGATGCCATAGCTGCTTTAGAGAAGAAGGAGAAGAAAGAAAAGATGGACAAGGATGACGAAGAGCGGATGCTGGAATTTATCCAGAAGCAGGTGAAAAAGGGAAAAACAAGTGAGGAAAATGGAGAGGAGGAGGAGGAACTTAGGCCACTCGAGAGGCCAGAGGATGATGCTCCCTTGAAGCTTGACATCAAGATGAAACCCAAAAAAATTGTGCCAATGTTGTTCGTCAAACCTTTGCTCGATGGTAAACATGGCTTGGATAAGAGTAAAAGTTCTAAAAGAAAGTCTATAAAAAGTGAAGAGGAATCTCACAAGAAAATTAAAAAAGAAAAAAACGATAGTGAAGAAGATGAAAAAGCAGTTGGTAAAGACAAAGGCTGGTTGGTGGTTGGTATATCCGTCAAAGTAGTGACTAAATCACTGGGAGAAAAGTACCACAAGGCAAAAGGCACAGTTGAGGAAATAGTTGACCCAGATGGCTTTGTTGGCAAAGTCAAACTTAAATCCCCGGATGAGGTGAAAGGAAACTTAATTAAAATAGATCAGGAGCATCTAGAGACCGTCATTCCAGCATTGGATGGCCAAGTTATGATATTAAAGGGAAAATACAGGAGCAAAGTAGGAGTTTTGAAGAAAGTAAGGATAGATGACTTTTGTGCGGATATTGAACTTGAGAATGGTGAGAAATTATTAAAAAGAGTTCCTTACGAAGAATTTTGCAAATATGTTCTCTAAATCTTTGTGTAGTATAGTTGATATTGTTTGTACGCTTGAGTTGTATTATTGTTATAGAATGGTAAACGGATTTCTAATAAATAATACATTGTATTTTTTACAAGCCAGTATTTACTTATTTGGAAACTTCCTGCTGGTACTGTGAGGTCAAATTTTATAAACTCATTACAGTAGAAGGAAGAAATATATTACAGTCAACTGTTTTATTGAATTATCTTAAAAAGTCGTGAAAAAAGAAAAAAAATTTAAAAATCAAGCTGATCAGATCTGAGCATCTGGTAAAAATCATTGTGGTTCCTAAACAAGTTGTCGAACAAAATTATTTTTCTTTTCTGGTTCTCAATCTTGAACGTCACAGAATTCCAGGGAAGTTTAGATTCCTTGGACTTGTAACTCAAGCTCTTTGCTGGAAATTCGTAATACTCCAAATGAAAAGGTACCCTACTGATAAATACAGCTCGATATCCGCCCTTATTTGGATCCCTGTATATCCTCAAAGGCCAGCGTGATCTCAAAAGATTTGCTGCAAACAGCATAAACACATTAACCACCATGAAAGCTAAAAGTTGCTCTGGATTTTCCTCAAAATCTTCGCTTATGAAGTACTTTGGATCCTTGTACAACTGATATCCAAAGTAAATTCCCCCACTCAGACTGATGAAAGCTATGATGTTTACCGAGTAGTACATTATGTGTTGAAATACGTAATTTTTTTGACGGTAAACGAGCTCGTAGCTCAGAGGTATGTGGTCCCTCTTCTTCAACAACAGCTCCATTTTCTCAGAGGTCTTCATCATCGTGCAGGACCTCGACTGCACAAATTTCGTTACACCAGCTATGGGCCTGAGCCTACTTTTGCAGCACTGCAGTATACTTATTATCATTTTCCAGCTGAAACAATTGCAAAGTCTTGTCATTAATTTGGTTTCATTGTGCTTGTCAGTGATTTACTCATACAGCTTATACAAACTTCAGAAATTTGTACCTGGAATATTGTGATCCACAGCAAGTGACAAAGTTATTTCAATTCCACCTTTTTTTTTTTTTTTTTTCTTCTATTTACAAATCAGTCTAATAATTTTGTGTGAAACAATTTAATACCGTTTACACAAAGTGTATACACACAGCAGAAGACGTACGTCAAAAAAGTTAGGTCGTGTATACCAAAAATATATGTATATATGTTGCGCACATATGCTGTGCGCAACTGATGTGGAACCACTGGAACCAGCCAACCAGTGGAACTGTAGTAATGTACACGTAGGTACAAGAATTTTTTTTTTGAGGTTATTTACACACACATAGTCCCCTCAACGGCAGTGTGTTACCTATAATTATTCCAGCACTTGAAAAGTTGAAAATTAAAAAAATTAATAAATGCTGAAACTATTTCGTGAAAACTCCGATGAGGAGGATGACGGGGACGTCGAAAAGTTGAATACTGATACAAGTTACGCCAAGAATTACGACAATTGGCGGAAGAAAGAGGAATTGAACAAGCGTGAGTTGACGCATTACACATGTCGACGAAGATAGGCATACTTAAGTATTGATTATTTTGTATTGTTATAGTAAAAACCAAGTACGGCGAGGATGTTGCTCTGGATCTCATGGGTGACGATGACGAAGACGACGATGAGTCAAGTTCGTCGAGCGATGATGATGAGGGTGAAGTGAGTAGTAGCGTCGGTGGGTGAGCACGTTTTAATTGAATGTTTCTATGTAAGGGGATTTTTTTTTTCTCCATTTACCTAGGAAATACCAGAGGAGTTTGAGAAAAGTTTCTACAAAACGCTTGCCTGCTTGAAAAAGAAGGATCCCAAGATTTACAATGAGAACGTCAAGTTTTTCGATAACGTGACAATATCGAAAGATGAGAGCAAGCCGAAAAAGAAGAAGGAAAAACCGATGACCTTGCGTGATTACGAACGTGAGATAATAGTGAAAAAGGGCGGAAGGTTGAGCGACAGCGAAGAGGAAGATGGTGTTCACAAGAGGCCTCGGGACCCGACGTATGTTCAAGAACAGCAAGCACTGAAAGACAGTTTTAAGAATGCTCTGAAAGACGAAGAGGGGGAGGAAGATGATGATTTTTTGAAGCCAAAAACGAAGTCGGAGACAGAACAACACAAGGTAAACTTATTAATGAATAGCATGCAATGGTGGATTTGCTGATGTTTATTTATTTTTCAGGAAGAAGAAGCTTACAAAGAATGGCTCAAGGGTCAGTCTCGAGAGATCAATGAGGAAGAACAGAAGGAACTCAAGTCTCTCAGAGATTTTTGGAGCGATCCCAATTTGGATAAAGACGAGAAATTTCTGAGGGATTACATTTTAGAGAAAAAATTCTTGGATAATGACGAAATAAACGCTGATCTTGAGTACGCTAAGGTGATTCATGACTCAGATGAAAATTTGTCAGAGGATGAGAGGAACATTAATAAGCAAGAGGAATTTGAACACAAGTATAACTTTAGGTTTGAAGAACCTGATCCAGATTTCATCAAAAGGTAACAAAATCATTTATCTGAGTTGGAAATGTTTCATGGTAAAATGTAACCTTGCTTTTCTTACAGATATCCTCGTACTTTGGAAGGTACACTAAGAAAGAAAGAATCAAAGAGAGCAGATAAACGAGCAGAAGTAAAGGCTAGGAAAGAAAAGGAAAAAATCCATAAAAAAGAAGAATTAAAACAGTTGAAAGCCCTCAAAAGAAAAGAAATAGAAGAGAAATTAGAAAAACTAAGAGAAATCACAGGTTTGAATTCATCTATACAAAAAATTCGTCCAACATGAGTACATAGGTTTTCAAACTATCTTTCTTCTTTGATTAGGAAATGATGACGTAAAACTTGATCTAAAAGACCTAGAAGATGACTTTGATCCTTTGGAACATGATAAAAAAATGAGTCAGTTATTTAATGATAATTACTATGCCGAAGATGTGGATGAAATGAAGCCAGAATTTCCTGACATTGACAAAGAACTAGGAGTAGAGAAAAATTGGGATTACTATGATCCAAACTCTAAAAACATAGCAGAATACGATTCGTATTACGAGGGAGGATTGCACTGTGAGGATCCAGAATTCAATGTGAGCATTATCCTTTCGATTATGTGCTTTCATATTGACAATCTTTTAAATTGCTGACATTTTATTTTAAAGATGGATGCGGAATGTGATGGCCAAAAAAGTGCACACGATGAAGGGGAAGAGTCCGTTAAGAAGAAGAAACGAAGAAGGCGCAGTAAATTTGCGGAGATGATTGCAAAAGAAAAACCGAAATTTAATCCTGAACAGTTTCCTAAGGCTCAAGCATACTTTGAACAGTATTACGCTCTTGATTACGAAGACATGATCGATGACTTACCATGCAGATTTAAGTACAAACAAGTTGTGCCAAATGATTATGGACTGTCGATAGAAGAGGTAAGGTTTTCAACGAATCCATTGGTTCATCAATTCAAATTATTCAATAAATAGTATATTATTTGCTTTTATACGTGTACATTCTCAATTATTTAGATTTTACTGGCTGATGACAAGGAATTAAATAGGTGGTGTTCTTTGAAACGAGCTTTGCAATTGAAAGATGAAGCTTCAGAATATAGTGACATCAAGAGATACAAACAGAAAGCGGCGAATGAGGCTTTAAAGAGGAAATACCTACCAAGTTTGTACAAGTAATATTTGCTACTATACTTTACTTTAATAAAAAAGTTATATGAAAATTGAATTGATAATGTTTACTATTTATAACTAGATCTGTTGAAAAGGATGAAGCTAATGTCAACCAAAAGGAAGAAGTCGAGGAAACTGAAGTGCAAAAAAGTAAGAAGAAAAAACGTAGGGGAAAAAGAAAGCTAGATGAAAATGGAGAGGTATTTCTAATTTGTATTCAATAAAATTCGAAAGGATGAATTCAATGTGAAAAATAACAAAACTTGAATAAAAATTTTTGTTTTACAGGCTATTAGTGAGAAAAATACAAGTGAAAAGGTGGAGACTGTGACTCAAGACACCAGTGAAGCAAATAATAAAATTCAAAATGAAAAAACAGCTACAGAGATCAAAAACAGCAAAAAGAAACGAAAATACGAAAAAACTGTAAATAAAAATAATGAGTTTGAAACGCCATCAGAGAAGAATGTACCTGAATCAACGATGAATCAATTAACAACAGAACAATCAGTTGTCAATGGTAAAAAAACCCAGAAGAAGAAAGAGATGAAGGCTTTGTTGGAGCAAGTAGAGTCTACCAACACCAGCGAGCCTCCACAGAAGAAAAAGAAAGAGCAAAACTCTGAGGATAAAAGTAATGCATCTTCATCAGACAAGCCTCAAGCCATCAACAATGTTGATCATACTCAAAAGAAGAAAAAAAAGAAGAAAAAGAAGAATAGTATTATTCAAGAGAAATGTCCAGAACAGAAAAAACTTCAACCAAGCAAAAAGTTTGCAGAGAAAAATAGTAAGGACAAAGGTGAAGTTTTGAGTAAGAAGCAAATGAGGAAAGAACTGTTCAAGAAAAAAGCTCAGAAAAAATTAGAACAAGAGGAGGCTAAGAAGAATCCAATACTGCAATTGAACGACGAAAGATTTAAGGCTTACGGAATTAAAAATCCAAAAAAATTCAAGGCCAAGCTGAAACACGCTAATACTCAGAAGTAAGATGATTGACTTTAACGTATATCGTGTACAAATGTAAATGATTGCGTTTTAAAAATTGTGTGTTTTTATTGTTACCATTCGTGAACATGCATTTTACTGTTTAAGTTTACGAAAGGCTGTTTCCGTACCGCAGATTTTAAATATTAGGTCGTGTATACCAAAAATATATGTATATATGTTGCGCACATATGCTGTGCGCAACTGATGCAATCTACTTCTTTCAAAGTTACGAAGTTGACTGATGTCGTTAGATATTCTTTTGCGCAATTTTTTTACATTTATAGATTGTTTTTCTTCATATTGATTAGATTTTATACGAATAAACTGTCGACTGTCACTCTTTCTTTTACGTTTTATTTTTTTTTTNCAGCGACCTATTAAGCAAATACGTGTAGTGTCGCTTTTTAAAACTTTTTTATAGATTTGTAACCACAGTATTGATAAGGGAGGACCGTTTTTGTACTTTTGAAACAACTCTTGATAATCCAAAAAATTTGCTAATTATCGAACAAACATTATGCCTTAGGGCACTTCAACCGAACTAACTTTTAGTTCCCAAGTTGTAAAACTTTTTCATACAAATTTTTCATGAACAACATAAAAGGGGGGGAGGGGATTCGTGTAACTTTCACAGTAAAACACTTGTGCAAATTTAACACTCGACAGCATTAAAACATTTCATCCTGTAAGTACCTAGTACTCTTTTTTCCCCGCTCGGCGACTGATTCCGCCCTGACAAAGTGTACACACCCGTAATGATAAACGATGTTTGAGGATTACGTTAGGCTTGCACTGCAACAACACAATAAGCAACCCGTAGGTGTAGAATTATGCGCCCTGTATACACGACTATACCTACGTATCCCAGCGCCTGTAATCCCGTCCGTATGTCGCTTACCCCTAAACACGCAACCCTCCCTAAAATTACTTGATTTTTCGAGATACCCCTCCCCCTATTTGTGTCCCACCCTCCGATGAAACTATTGTATACACGTACTAGAAATTCTACCTTTATTTTTTCAATTAAAAAATACAAAATTTTCAATGCTAGTTTTGGCAAGGATCAAAATTCCATCTCAGAACCATCAATATTTTCCTGTACGTAAACCCCGCGAGTGAAGAAAAAAACCCCAGCCCCCCTCCTTACCGTTCACCCGCCAGGAGATAACAATTCCGCAAAGTGAAGGTGTCGAGCACGTCGCAATGGTAATTGGCGCAAGCGAGACACTCGGTGTGTTACACACGGTACCAGGATCTTACGGATAGTCGAGGGCGAGGGAGAATCAAATAGGTGGGTATTACATATAGTCCAAGAGCTGGTAGGTACGCGAGGGGGTGGCGGAACTTTACGCGCGCTGGGTATACACGACAGAGCCCCTTGGGTGCGATAAATCAATTCGCGGGGAACCCCCGGCTCTTGCGTGCGTGTACGGTGTAGCAGGTGGCCCGGCAAGAGCTCCCCCCAACTCGCAACGGACTCACGCCTCTCTAATTCCCAATTAATGTTGCACTTTCAACCCTCCCCCCGACACTCCTACTTTTTTTTTTTTTTTTTTTTTTTTTTTGTCTGTTGAGGTGTATTTTGGTTTCCGTTCCTATATGCTCATCAAAATGTTACAAGTTAGATTGCGCGTGGGAAGAAAATATTGTTTGAAACGGCGTGGATATAGCATCGTGCATGCATTGTTTCATAAGGCGGTACTTGGGATGCTGTAGGTTTTGTTTAATCTTGTTTAACATGAGAACAACTCATTGCTTTTTTTTTTTGTAAAACTAATTTACAAGTCGTTTTCCTTCCCACGAAGTTTTTTGTATTGCGAACGAAAATTCGAAAAATCATTTGTTGGTTCCCCTCGAAGTACCGCCCTTGGAAAAAAAAAAAAAAAAAATTCGTTTAACGTCCATGCGAAAGAAGAAAACAAAAAAAAACAAAAAAAAAATGTAGTGTCCTTCGAAATAATAAATCAGGAATCCTGAAGTTCTTTTTTCGTCGGAAAACACTCGTAAACCCGCGCCGCGTATGGGTAGTACACTCGATCATTGTAAGTGTGTGCGGAAGAGAGTCGGGGAGACAACGAGAATGGAAAGCGACAACGGCCGAAATTTCACGGATCGTCGCCGACTGGAAACGAGGGTGAGAGCGCACCGTTTCTTCGGCCCTCGATGTAGCCTCGATGTAATTGATCGGGAGCACTCCTCGCAAATTACCGGGTTGAAATTAATTTTTAATTGAGTGCGCACTGCGCGCATCATCGAAACCGTCCCTCGACCCTACTCCTCCTTCTTCTGTGTACACCTCATTTCTTGTTATACAGTATTTACTGTCCAATAGTGATGAACGCGTTACTATTGCGGGTAATTTTTATGGGGATAAACTTTTCATTTTTTCTCAAAACTTCACTCGAAAAACATTATGGACATTTCACATTATTTTAAAAAATAACAAATTCATTTGCAAAAAAGCCCTGTAGAAAAAATTTCAACTATCAACTATATATTTCAAACGCATCCTAAATTCGCATTGGCAATACATTCAAATTATATTCATGATATATGCTTGCATCATTTCTTCATTACGTTTCCATCCAGTAAATTCAAAGAAAAAAAATCAAATAAAAATGTTACAAAAGTACTTTGTACTTATTCTTTTACTATGTTTCTTACCTAACTTTGTATTGTTTCAATGAACTAATGGCTCAATATTTTACTTCAGTCATTCTACAACATAGTACTTACTCATAGTAAAAAATGCTTTAAAATTTCTTACTTGCGCTCTACATCTATTGGTATTTTAAGCTGCACCGTATGCGATCGAAGTCTCTTTTAAAAAAAATAGCTTTGTCTGTAAACGCAAAGAGACAGTAAATGAAAGATAATTATACTTAAGACTGTCCCCCTTCCACTATAATACACTCTGGTCAATGACACATGCTAGCACTTAAATTTTTGTGAAGCTCCCCTCTTATGCCTTCGACCCCTAATAACTTATTTATAATCTCTATATACCCATCTTTTTGGAAAACCTATAATCAGCACTAGACGGTTAAGCTTAGGGAGAAAAACTGGACTTCTCCTATGCTTTCCGTGTGAATATTGCGGATAATGAGGATGACGTTTGAATTTTGTCACCCTTTCCTTTTAGTGTACACATGCTAATAATATATTTAGTTATTAGTATGGGACCAGCGTGTGTTAGGCTCCACTTTTTTTTCTTTAATCAGATGCCTCGATCAGTAATACTCCTACTTAACTAGGAAAGCGTGTGTTCGATTGTAGTGAATGGACGCAGATGGCAATGGTCTGAAGCCCCACAAATTGCTACGAACTGTCTGCAATAAGCAAAGAGTGTTTACTTCAATTTAAAACACACTCTGTTAGTTAATAAGAAACATTAAGTAAAAAAAACAAAAATTGGGTTATGTCTTTATTTATCCGTGGAGGAATTATTATCCGTGTCAAGCAAACTTTTCAAAACAAGTCAGACTGACAAAGGTGTCAAGCCAACAGTGTTTGTCAACTTTTTAGTATTGGCAAATGAATTTATACAATTGTACGGACACAAAACAGAAACACACACATAAAGAAAATAGTACGTATTTGATAAAAATGTCATTTATAAGTATCACTTAAATCGTGAGTATATTTTTTTTCATTTACATTGTGATCATTGGATACATTGTAGAACATTTCCATTTACTCAAATTTACACTAATTTCTAATTACATTAGTGTTCTCTAATACATTTATCTATCTTGTTTTTTCCCAATTCTTTTTTTTATTTACTTTAAGGATTACGTCATTGTCACAATATTAAAAAAAATTTTTTATTTTCTTAATTCATACATTACACATTACTATCACAATTTAACATTTGTACATTACTACTATCACGAAAAAAGATAATCCTATGAACCACTTACTCTGATGTTCCTGATGAACCAAAATTCGCCAGATATACATACAACTGACCAAAAGTGGCAATCTTGAGTAATTTTTACGATTATGCGAAATTACCATGATGGTCAAAAATATTGGTATGGCAGTTGCAAAGAAAATCAAGTAATCCCAAATAGGCTTGTTAAAAATCTGTCACGGATAAATAATGTTATTGAGTTACAAATGGAATGAAATAACTAATAATTACGATAAATGGACTATTTTTTTACTTCAAAATAAGCATGCCATGGAATCTCTGGATCGAAAATTTTGAATATCAATACATGTCTACGCTCGACAGTTGTGACTGTGGTATCAAAATTTGCAAGTCCTTTCTTAGACACTTCTTATCTATCAACAATATCGGAGGTATTCCATGAACTGTTGTATTTTTTTAAAACTATGTTCATGTATAAGACTGCTTCTCCAATAAGTTCAGCATGTTCCGTATCACTCTTTTTTTTTTTTCGAGTTACAAACAAAACCATACAATAAGCTGTTTGTTAGGGCGCAAAAATATTTAGGACAAAAAATAAAATTATCGAGGAGACACACTCGTTACCTCAAAATTGACTGTAACTTTGGTACCAGTTAAATTTTTCTTCTCTGAAATAAGTTTTGATTATTCTTGGCTACCTATCTATTTTGCTCTCTACACTCGAGGAATGCCGGTGTCTGCAATGTAGTCATTTTTGCTGTAGAATAGCATTCTCTTATAATTCGATCTTCGACACATTTAACGAGCACCTGACTTGTTTAGTTTACTTTCAAAAAATTATCTTTTGGACTCTGACAAGAATTCTACATATCTTGTTCTTACATCAATCCTACATTTTCTTTTGCGCAGTCCACAAAATTTTTTAAGCCATAATACTTAAAAAAAAACAGTAAATGATGTTTATAAATGGTGTAATATGAGAGTCTATGGCCTCGGGGTGCTCACGAAATGACTGCACGGAGTTTGGATGAAGTAGTTCATTAATATTAAAAACGAAAGAAGAGGTGGGTTGTGCGCAACCGTTCGAAGCCAAAGACTTTTTTTTGCTATCAACTAATTCTCTTGTTTGATACTCCCCACCACTCCCAACTCCCAGCCCTCTCCTTATATCTTTCCTATTATTATATCCTTTAAAGTTCAAACTAAGAGAGGCACACATATACATGGCTATTTACTGTTGTACGTGACAATGGGCTTTTGTTTTTGGAAATTTTTCTGGTAAATCTGATACTTTTGCAGCAACGAAATAGTCTAACGTGTGAGATAGTTCCCGTGTCATTACCATGAAGAAGTGCTCGTCTGTTAAATTTCAAGCATGACTATTTATTAAAACATAACAATTTTTAAACTTTCACGTTATTGATTGATCTCATTTAAAGCTACAATAAATTCTTGCAGTACTACTGATGATTCTAATCTATCAACCATATTGGAGGTACTCCATGAACTGTTGTATTTTATAAAAACTATATAAATGTATGAGACTGCCTCTTTAATGAGTTCAGCATGTCCTGTATCACTATTTTTCTTTTGTCCGAGCTACAAACTAGATCATACAATAAGCTTTTTGTTTGGATGCAAAAATATTAAGAACAAAAAAAACTATAACGAGATACACTTGTTACTTTGTAATTGACTGTAACTGAAATATTATCAAAAAAGAAGATAATCTTATGAACTACTTACTCTGATGTTCCTTATAAAACAGAATTCGCTAAACATACGTATAACTGTCCAAAAGTGACAATCTTAGGTTCTTTTTACGATTATGCCATCTTGCCATGGCGATCTATAATATTGGTATGGCAGTTGCAAAGAAAATCAAGTAATCCCAAATAGACTTGTTAAAAACCTGTCCACAAAAAAAATGATATTTCTGAGTTACAAATAAAAGTAAATAACTAATTACGATACATAAACTTTTTCTTTACTTCAGCATGCAATGGAATCTCTGGATCGAAAATTTTGAATATCAATACATGTCTACGCTCGACAGTTGTGACATTGATATCATAATTTTCAAGAGCTTATTGGGACACTTTTAATCCATCAACAATATCGGAGGTATTCCATGAACTGTTGTATTTTTTTAAAACTATGCTCATGTATGATACTGCCTCTTCGATAAGTTCAGCATGTCCCGTATCACTCTTTTTCTTTTGTCCAGGATTCAAACGAGATCATACAACGTAACTGAAACACCAGTTAGATTTTTTCTTCTCTGACACAATTTTGGATGATTCTTGATTACCAATCTATTTTCTTCTCTCCACTCAAGAAATTCCGTTGTCTGCAATGTAGTCGTCGTTTCTATGGTATATTATTCCCTTATAACTGGACTCGCCGCACTTAAGGTCAAAGCACTAGTACTTGGACACTTTTTCATATGCCAAATGGTTCTTTCGATTTAATTTTTCTAATATCAAAAACCGATTACTTAGAAATGATTCAATCGATAGTCTGTATTTTTTACCATCGATAAAAAAAAAAGAAAATGAATTTGCTTGAAAATAATACAAAAAATTAAACTTTGAAGTTAAGTATTTGAAACCCCCGTACTTGGACAAACTTTTTTTAAAGGCAGGTGTACTTGGATCCACTGTACCAGTACTTGGACACAACTAAATAAATAATATTTGAAATGCATTTTAATGATTTTATCTAAAAAACACTTTTTAAATAGATTTATTTTTATTACAAGCAAAAGAATTTATTCAAATATGAANACTTTTGAAGGTTATATTGCCTGCGTTCCTTCGATTGTACCCTATATGAATTCTGTTTTGTCTAATTTCTGAATATATAAGATTTACTCATGCTTACCACTAAAAACAGGTTGATTTTGCACTAAAAATGAGTTATTGCTTTTTGTAAACCCACAAAACGATGCACAATGACTTAAGTGTTATCAATGTGTCCAAGCATTGAGTACCCATGACACAAATGAGAGTAGATATTGGACAAGCAGTCTCGACTTGTCCACATACTGGGTATCAGATAAAATTTGGGAGGTATACTTAGACAAGCAATGTAAAATTTAATTTTTACTGTTTCAACTAAAAGTGAGCAACAATTCATTAAAAAATATATACATTTAAAGCAGAATCACTTTTCATTTCATTAAAGTAGTTGGAAACAATTTTTTCTTTTGTGTACGAATGCAGTCGCTACCCTATTTACTACTAACATTACAGGGGAATATTGACTGGCAACAATACAAATTTTTTTTGATAGACTTAAATTAAATTATTGCAAAACATTTATGTACTTCTAAATGGCTTTATTTTCAACGAATATTTATTTAATTTTTGTACAACTAGTATAATATCAAACTTTTTTATATTTCAATTTGTCCAACTACTGCTGCCAATTCTTGTATTGTCCAAGTACTGGTGCTTTTACCTTAACTAGCACCCGATTTGTGTAGTTAATTTACAAATAATTCTCTTTTGGACTATGACAGACATTCTGCGTATCCTCAGTCAAAGTTGACGAGGAAAACGAAAGTCAGACGGAGAAAAACAAGTCGTTCTCTTTTGCAAAGTCCACAATGTTTTCAACGTCATAGTTGGAATTCATAAAAACAGCAATTAATGATTGTAGGTGGGCTTTTATTTTAGAAAATTTTTCTGGTACATCCGATACTTTAACAGCATCGAAAAAGTAACGTGTGAGATGGATCTCTATTCGATACCATGCCAAAGAGCTCATCAATTAAATTTTAATCAAGATTATAAATTAAAAAAAAAAAAGTTCATACTTACATTATTCATAACTCACGTATTCAGCTATAGCGAATTCTTGCACTACTCCTAATGCTTCCTATCTATCAACCGTATTGGACATACTACTCCATAAACTGTTGTATTTTTTATAAACTACATAAATGTATAAGACTGCCTCTTTAAATATCAATTTAATATGTTTATTAAAATTTTAAAGTAGTTTCCAAAGAATAAGTACCTTGAACAACAACCTTCTGTACTTGTCCATTGTCATCGATGAACTCGATTTCTTGCAAGGGATCTTGATTTCCATTAAGATCTACGTGAGGATTAAGCTCGAAAGATTGAGGAGATGCCATAGCAGATTCATTATTTGTTACTAACTCATCGTTAAGTATATTATTCTCTAAAACACTGTTTTCAATATTTTTACCTATCACCTTGCTGTCTAAAGTGAATACAAAAAATTTTTGTATCACAAATAGAAAAAAATACTTATTTTAAAATGAGTTTAAAAAATAAATTTAAAAATAAATGTAGAAAATAAGTTTAAAATGAATTTAAAAATTTTTTCGACTTATGTATAAATATCTATTACATAATTAAAATCAATGTTAAGAAAATTATATAAAATTATACAACTATGTTACTTATATCCCAGGCACTTGCTTCAATTGTCACCAGAAATTAAAATGTCCTTCTTGCCTAATATCGCCATCTTATACGTCTTTATTCATACTATTTTCAAAAGCAAGAACAGTATCAGGAGGTAAAATATTATTGCAGAGTGCTAATAGCTTTAAATAATCTTCTTCCGTTGTGATACTGTCTGGGTTATCAGCCAGTTTCTGACTGATTATGCTTTCTTTTACCTTTTTTTTTTTTTTTTTTTTTTTTTTTGTTTAAAATATAATTGATTGCATTTGCATTGAAGGGACACAATCCAGAAGATCTAAATTCAATCGTTACGGCTTGCGATTAATCAGTTGATTGTAAGGTGATTTGCAAAATAGTTGGAAAAATGTGCTTTGGCACATTAACCATATTATTTTCAACTCTGTATTCACGTACACATTTTTTGTAGGCCTCTTTTAGGGGGTGAAAAACTGATACATCCAAAGGTTGATAAATATGAGTCAAATTTCGATGTAATACGATCAACTCGATCTTATTCGATTTACAAAACGGACACATTGGCAAGGTTAAATGAGAAACATGTCCATCAATATAAATTAAAAGAATAATTGGTAATTTCACGTTATTATCCAGAAGCCACTTCAGGAATACATTTTTAATATAAGAATAAAAGCTCTCGGAGGACATCCAGCCATTATCAGTATGGCCGATAGACCAGTTCTTTGGCATAAAGTTAACGATTTTCCTGTTAGGAGTAGTCTTACAGTCGAACAAGATCATGGGCAGGAGGAGCTGCCCAGATGCACGTGCGGTAAATAAAACTGTAAACGTTGCCTTCTCGTTCGCACTAACGATTTAGTAAACGGATGATGCACCTTTTTCCGTGATCACAGAATTATCCTTTGGTACAAGCATCATAGCTGTTTCATCCAGATTGAATACTCAGCTTGGACTGATATCAATTAATTCCTTTTCTTGTAAATAATCTTTGACGTGGCTGAACCAGCCACGTATGTCTTTTTCATCAACAGACGCTCTCGTGGTTGTCAAATTTTGAGCAACTCTTTTACTTAAATTTGGATGCTGTTTCATGAAAGCAGCATACCAGTGCTTACCAGGCCTGTCATCTCGAAAAACTGTATCCTTTTTACTATCTTTTATAAACTTCTGAACATTATCAAGTAACTGACCTTTAGTAATCGGACATCCTTTCTTGGCACATTCCAAAATCCACTAGACCATGTCATCTTCTGCTTCTGACAGTATGGTCGCAGGCCCTTTTCTGGTTTCTAACGGTGATGTGCCGTTTTTTTTAAATGAAGCGAGCTTTTGGGAATTCCGAATTGTGCAGATGCTTCTCTTACTGTCATATTACCTTTTTTCATTGTGTCCAAAGCTTGGGCTGATTTAGATTGAGGCTTAGACATAATTATTCTGAAAATGCAGATGTTATCAATAAAAATGATGATACTAGTGATAGGCTATTGTCGCATTGTTAGTAAACAACTTTTGAAGGTTATATTGCCTGCGTTCCTTCGATTGTACCCTATATGAATTCTGTTTTGTCTAATTTCTGAATATATAAGATTTACTCATGCTTACCACTAAAAACAGGTTGATTTTGCACTAAAAATGAGTTATTGCTTTTTGTAAACCCACAAAACGATGCACAATGACTTAAGTGTTATCAACGTGTCCAAGCATTGAGTACCCATGACACAAATGAGAGTAGATATTGGACAAGCAGTCTCGACTTGTCCACATACTGGGTATCAGATAAAATTTGGGAGGTATACTTAGACAAGCAATGTAAAATTTAATTTTTACTGTTTCAACTAAAAGTGAGCAACAATTCATTAAAAAATATATACATTTAAAGCAGAATCACTTTTCATTTCATTAAAGTAGTTGGAAACAATTTTTTCTTTTGTGTACGAATGCAGTCGCTACCCTATTTACTACTAACATTACAGGGGAATATTGACTGGCAACAATACAAATTTTTTTTGATAGACTTAAATTAAATTATTGCAAAACATTTATGTACTTCTAAATGGCTTTATTTTCAACGAATATTTATTTAATTTTTGTACAACTAGTATAATATCAAACTTTTTTATATTTCAATTTGTCCAACTACTGCTGCCAATTCTTGTATTGTCCAAGTACTGGTGCTTTTACCTTAACTAGCACCCGATTTGTGTAGTTAATTTACAAATAATTCTCTTTTGGACTATGACAGACATTCTGCGTATCCTCAGTCAAAGTTGACGAGGAAAACGAAAGTCAGACGGAGAAAAACAAGTCGTTCTCTTTTGCAAAGTCCACAATGTTTTCAACGTCATAGTTGGAATTCATAAAAACAGCAATTAATGATTGTAGGTGGGCTTTTATTTTAGAAAATTTTTCTGGTACATCCGATACTTTAACAGCATCGAAAAAGTAACGTGTGAGATGGATCTCTATTCGATACCATGCCAAAGAGCTCATCAATTAAATTTTAATCAAGATTATAAATTAAAAAAAAAAAAGTTCATACTTACATTATTCATAACTCACGTATTCAGCTATAGCGAATTCTTGCACTACTCCTAATGCTTCCTATCTATCAACCGTATTGGACATACTACTCCATAAACTGTTGTATTTTTTATAAACTACATAAATGTATAAGACTGCCTCTTCCATGAGCTTAGCATGTCCTGCATCACTCTTTTTTTATGTCCGGGCTACAAACAATGTCGTACAATAAAATTTTAGTTTTGACGCAAAAACATGTAGGACAAAAAAAAGTAATTAATAAGACTCGTTACCGCAAAATTGACTGTAACTAAAACACCAGTTAGATTTTTTTCTTCTCTGACACAATGTTTGATGATTCTTAACTACCAATCATTTTCCTCTCTCCACTCGAGAAATTCCGTTGTCTGCAATGTAGTCTTCGTTTCTACAATATACCATTCCTTTATAACTTAATCTTCACCGCACTCAACCAGCACCTGACTTGTAAAGTTAACTTACAAATAATTCTCTTTTGGACTATGACAGATATAATGCATATTCTTCGTCATAGCTGACGAGAACAACAAAAGCCGACCGTGGAAAAACACGTCGTTCTTTTTCCCGAAGTCCACAAACTTTTTAAAGTCATAGTTGGATTTTCAAATAAACGCACATAATGCTTATAGGTGGGCTTTTAGGAAATTATTCTAGCAAATCTGGTAATTTTACAGTTACAGGCCAAAAGAAAGGGAGATAGTAACAACGATAATCGTGCCAATTAAAATAATGTATTGCTTAGTTGTAAATCTGTATATTTTGTTTAAATAGGAGATATAGTCAACTAATTATCCATTGCATATTTTCTAACGCGTAATTTATCATTGAACGATATTCATATTATAAACTGATAATGAAATCTACACCTAGAACGTGGTGCTTAAATGTAGCACTCGAAAAAAAAAAATTTGTAGAGTACTTGTTCCAACTAGTGTTGTATAGTTTCAATACTTTTTTTCAACTATAATTAAGTAATAAAAGTGTTATTTTTGGCTTGATTTGGTAGACTGAATAGAACTATCTTACAGACGGAAGTTGTAAATTACTACTCTAAACCACTCACCCCGATGTTGCTGATGAACCAGAATTCGCCAGACATTATATGATTGTCTAAAAGCGACAGTCTTAGGTTTATAACAATTATGCAAAATTGCCGTGATGGTCAAACCTATTATTATGGCAGGGGAAAAAAATCAAGTAATCCCTTATAGACTTACTGATAACTTGTCACGAAAAAATGATTTTCTGGGTTAGAAATGAAAGTTAATAACCAATAATTACGATAAATATATTTCTTCTTTCCTTTAAACATAAGCATTCCATGGAATTTCTGGATCGAAAACTTTGCATATCAATACATGTCAACGCTTGAAAGTTGTGACAGTGATATCAAAATTCTAAGAGCTTCATGGGACATTTCCTATCCTTAAACGATGTCGGATTTACTCCATTAACTGTTTTGTGTTTGGAAAACTAAAATCACGTAAGAAAATGCTTCTCCTATGAGTAAAGCATGTCCTGTATCAATCTTCTTTAATGTCCGGGCTAGAAACGGTGTCATACAATAAACTTTTTATTTTGACGCAAAAACATGTCGGACGGAAAGAAAATTATCAATAAGACACGCTTGTAACCTCAAGATTGACTAAAGTACTTGAAGTAACTAAAACACTAGTAAGATTTTTTCTTCTCTACAACAAGATTTAATTACTCTTGACTACCGATACAATTTACTCTCTTCATCCAAAGAATGACGGTGTCAGCAATGCAGTCGCCGATTTTGTCGCTTACCATTCCCTTATGACTTGATCTTCACCGCACTCAACCAGCACCTGACTTGTATAGTTAACTTTGAAATCATTGTCTTTTGGACCATAACAGATATTATGCATATTCTAAGTCATAGCTGACGAGAACAACAAAAGCCACCCGTGAAAAGACAAGTCATTCTTTCTCCCAAAGTCTACAAACTGTTTAAAGTCATATTTGGAATTCAGAAGAACAGCAAATAATGTTTGTAGGTGAGCTTTTTCTTAAGGGAATTCTTCTAGTAAATCAAGTATTCATACAACACCAGACAAATATTAAGGAAAATAGTAACAGCGATAATCGTGTTAATTAACTAATGTATAGCTTAGTTGTACATCTGTAAATTTTGTTTAAGTAGAAAATAGTGTCAACTTCTTATCCATCGCATAGTTTTTAACGCGTAATTCATCATTTTATAATAATTATATTATAAACAAATGGTAATACCTACACATAGACCATGGTGCTTAAGTGTAGTAATTAAAAAAAAAAAATTTATACAGTACTGGTTCCAATCAGTGTTGTATAGTTTTAATACCTTTTTTTACATATGATTGAGTTTAATATTATTAAACTGATAGAAATTGTCGTTAATAACAATTATGCGAAATTGCCTGGATGGTCAAACTTATTATTATAGCAGGGGCAAAGAAAATCAAGTTATCACTCAAAGACCTGTTGATAACTTGTCACAGAAATATTATGTTTCTGGGTTGCAAAAAAAAAAAAAAAACTATTATAAACCATAATTATACTTCTTTTTTCACTTCCAAATAAGCTTTCCATGAAATCTCTGGATCCAAAATTTTAAATATAGATACATGTCTACGCTCGACAGTTGTGACAGTGATATCGAAATTCTAAGAGCTTAATGGGACATTTTTAATCCTTTAACGATGTCGGAGGTACTCCAATAACTGTTGTGTGATTAGAAAACTAAATTCATGTGAGAAAATGCTTCTTCAATGAGTTAAGCATGTCCTGTATCACTTTTCTTTCGTGTCCAGACTACAAACGATGTCATACAAAAAACTTTTTGGTTTTGACACAAAAACATGTCAGACAAAAAAAACTTTTTAACTAGACACACTTGTAACCTCAAAATTGACTGCAACTAAAGAATTAGTTAGATTTTTTTTCTCTAAAACAAGTTTCAATTATTCTTGACTACCAATACAATTTACTTTCTTCATCTAAGAAATGACGGTGTCAGCTATGCAGTCGCTGATTCTGTCGCATACCATTCTCTTATAACTTGATCTTCACCGCACTTAACCAGCACCTGACTTGTATAGTTAAATTACAAATCATTGTCTTTTAGACTATGACAGATATTATGCATATTCTAAGTCATAGCTAACGAGAACAACAAAAGCCACTCTTGATAAAACAAGTTATTCACTTTCCGAAAGTCCACAAACTTTTTAAAGTCGTATTTGGAATTCAACAGAAAAGCAAATAATGTTTGTAGGTGAGCTATTACTTTAGGAAATTCTTCTAGTAAATCATGTACTTATACAGCAACAGACAAAAGTAAAGGAGGACGGTAACAGCGATAATCATGTTAATTAACATTATGTACAGCTTAGTTGTACATCTGTAAGTTTTGTTTCAGTAGATAATACCGTGAACTTATTAGTCATCGTATATTTTTAAACGCTTAATTTATCATTTTATGATAATAATATCATAAACAAATCGTAATACCTACACATAGAACACGGTGCATGAGTGTAGTAATTCAAAATGAAAAAAAATTTGTACTTTACTTGTTCCAACCAGTGTTGTACAGTTATAATTCCTCTTTTTAACTATGATTTAGTTTGAAAAATTTTATTTTCAAATTGATTTAGTGAACTCAATAGAACTGTGTTACAGACAAAAGTTGTTATTTACTACCCTAAACTACTCATCCCGATGCTCCTAATGAACAAAAATTCGCCAGACAAGATATAACTGTCTGAAAGTGACAGTCTTAGGTTAATAACAATTATGCGAAATCGCCTGGATAGTCGAACATATTATTATGGCAGGGGCAAAGAAAATCAAGTAATCACTCATAGACTTGTTGGCCACTTGTCACGGAAATATTATGTTTCTGGGTTGCATATAAAAGAAAATAACTGATATATACGATAATCAAACTACTTACTCTACTTCCAAATAAGCTTTCCATGGAATCTCTGGATCCAAAATTTTGAATACAAATACATGTCTACGCTCGACAGTTGTGACGGTGATATTAAAATTCTTAAGAGCTTTTTAGGACACTTCTAATCCTTTTACGATATTGAACGTACTTTATTAACTGTTGTGTGTTTGACAAACTAAATTTACGTAAGAGACTGCTTCTCCAATAAGTTCAGCATGTCCTGTATCACTTTTCTTTCATGTCCGGGCTACAAACGGTGTTACACAATATACTTTTCATTTTGACGCAAAATATGTCGGACAAAAAGAAAATTATCAATAAGACACGCTCGCAACCTCCAGATTGACTCTAACTAAAACACAATTAAGATTTTTTCTTCTCTACAACAAGTTTTAATTATTCTTGACTACCAATACAATTTACTCTCTTTATCTAAGAAATGACGGTGTCAGCTATGCAGTCGCCGATTCTGTCGCATACCATTCTCTTATAACTTGATCTTCACCGCACTTAACCAGCACCTGACTTGTATAGTTAAATTACAAATCATTGTCTTTTGGACTATGACAGATATTATGCATATCCTAAGTCATAGCTAACGAGAACAATAAAAGCCACTCTTAAAAAATCAAGTTGTTCACTTTTCCTAAGTCCGCAATTTTTTCAAAGTCATACTTGGTATTTAAAAGAAAAGCAAACAATGTTTGTAGGCGAGCTTTCACTTTTGTAAATTCTTGTAGTAAATCATGTACTTATACAGCAACAGACAAAAATGAAGGATGATAGTAACAGCGATAATTCTGTTAATTAACATTATGTACAGCTTAGTTGTACATCTGTTATTTTTCACTTAAAAATAAGCTTTCCATGGAATCTCTGGATCTAAAATTTTGAATACAAATATATGTCTACGCTCGACAGTTGTGACAGTGATATTAAAATTCTCAAGAGCTTCTTTGGACACTTTCAATCCTCTAAAGATATCGGAGGTACTCCATTAACTGTTGTATTTTTTTAAAACCAAATTCATGTATGAGACTGCCTCTTCGATGAGTTCAGCATGTCCTGTATCACTCGTCTTCTTTTGTCCGGGATACAAACAAGATTATACAATTAACTTTTTGTTTTGACGCAAAAACATGTAGGATATAAAGAAAATTGCTACACACTCTTAACCTCAATGTTGACTGTAACTGAAACACCAGTTAGATCTCTTCTTCTCTGAAACAAGTGTTAATCATTCTTGACTACTAATCTTTTTCCCTCTCTCTACTTGAGGACTGATGTTTTCAGCAATGCAGTCGTCTGTTCTGCTGCATACCATTCTCTTATAACTGGATCTTCACCGCACCCAACCACTACCTGACTTGTATATTTAACTTTCAAGTAATTATATTTTGGACTCTAAAAGACATTTTGTATATCCCCAGGCATAGCTGACGAGAAAAACAGAAGCCACTCTTGGAAAAACAAGTCGTTCTCTCTTGCAA
This sequence comes from Copidosoma floridanum, assembly GCF_000648655.2. Next base: position 290,839 of record NW_019379688.1, read on the forward strand.
AGTCCACAAAATCTTTAAAGCTATAGTTGGAATTCATAAGAATAGCAAATAATATTGTNTCAACGCTTTAAAAGTCTGACAGTAATTTTAAAATTCTTAGAGCTTCATGGGACATTTCAAATCTTTAACGATGTCGGAGGTACTTTATTATTTGTTGTATGTCTGGAAAACTGAATTTATGTAAGAAAATGCTTCTCCAATGAGTTAAGCATGTCCTGTATTAATCTTCTTTTATGTCCGGGCTACAAACGGTGTCATCCAATAAACTTTTTATTTTCACGCGAAAACGTGTCGAAAAAAAAAATTATTAATAAGACACGCTTGTAACCTCTAGATTGTTTGTTATTAAAACACTAGTTAGATTCTTTTTTCTCCACAACAAGTTTAAATTATTCTTGACTACCGATACAGTTTACTCTCTTAATCCAAGAAATTACGGTGTAAGCTATGCGGTCGTCGATTCAGTCGCATACCATTCCCTTATAACTGCATCTTCACCGCACTCAACCACCACCTGACTTGTATAGTTAAATTACAAATCATTGTCTTTTGGACTATGACAGATATTATGCATATCCTAAGTCATAGCTAACGAGAACAACAAAAGCCACTCTTAAAAAATCAAGTTGTTCACTTTCCCTAAGTCCACAATTTTTTCAAAGTCATACTTGGTATTTAAAAGAAAAGCTAACAATGTTTGTAGGTTAGCTATTACTATAGCAAATTCTTCTAGTAAATCATGTATGTATACAGCAACAGCCAAAAGTAAAGGAGGACAGTAACATCGATAATCGTGTTATTCAACAAGATCAACAGCTTAGTTGTACATCTGTAAAGTTTGTTCTAGTAGAAGATAAAGTCCACTTATTAGTTATCGCATGTTTTTAAACGCCTAATTTGTCATTTTTCGATAATATCACGAACAATATTTGATACCTACACATAGAACATGGTGCTTGAGTATAGTATTTCAAAAGTAACAAATTTATACTGTACTTGTTCCAATCAGTGTTAAATAGTTTTCATTCCCTTTTTAAACTATGATTAAGTTTAAAAAATGTTATTTTTCATTTTATTTAGTGTACTTAATGGAACTATCTTACAGACAAAAGTTGTCAACAAACTACTTCTAAACACTCACCCCAATGTTTCTGATGAACCAGAATTAGCCAGACATAATAGAACTGTCTAAAAGCGACAGTCTTAGGTTATTTTGACGATTATGCGAAATTGCCTTAATGGTCAAACATGTTATTAGGGCAATGGCAAAGAAAATCAAGTAATCCCTAATGAACCTGGAAAAAACCTGTTATAAGAAAATGATATTTCTAAGTTACAAATAAAAGTAAATAACTAATTCTGTTTTTTTACTTCAAAATAAGCATGCCATGGAATATCTGGATCAAAAATTTTGCATATCAATAAATGTCAACGCTTAAAAGGTCTGACAGTAATTTTAAAATTCTAAGAACTTCATGGGACATTTTAATTCTTTAACGATGTCGGAGGTACTTCATTATTTGTTGTATGTCTGGAAAACTGAATTTATGTAAGAAAATGCCTTTCCAATGAGTTAAGCATGTCCTGTATCAATCTTCTTTTATGTCTGGGCTACAAACGGTGTCATTAAATAAACTTTTTATTTTGACGCGAAAACATGTCGGAAAAAAAAAAATTATCAATAAGACACGCTTGTAACCTCTAGATTAACTGTAATTAAAACACTAGTTAGATTTTTTTTTCTTTACAACAAGTTTTAGTTATTCTTGACTACCGATACAATTTACTCTTTTCATCCGAGAAATGACGGTGTAAGCTATGCGGTCGCCGATTCAGTCGCATACCATTCCCTTATAACTGGATCTTCACTGCACTCAACCAGCACCTGACGCGTATGGTTAAATTACAAATCATTGTCTTTTGGACTATGACAGATATGCATATATTAAGTCATAGCTAACGAGAAAATTCTTCTAGTAAATCATGTATGTATACAGCAACAGCCAAAAATAAAGGAGGACAGTATCATCGATAGTCGTGTTATTCAACAAGATCAACAGCTTAGTTGTACATCTGTAAAGTTTGTTTTGGTAGAAAATACCATGAACTTATCAGTCATCGCATATTTTTAAACGCATAATTTACCATTTTATGATAAAAATATCATAAAAATTATTATTCTTTCCGATGCCCACTAACTTTTGAAAGTCATCTTGGAATTTAGAAGAACAATAATTAATGTTTGTAGGTGAGCTATTACTTTAGGAAATGCTTCTAGTAAATTATGTATGTATACAGCAACAGACAAAAATTAAGGAGGATAGTAACAGCGATAATTTTGTTTATTAACATTATGTATAGCTTAGTTGTACATCTGTAAATTTTATTTAAATAGAAGATAAAGTCAACTTATTATTCATTGCATATTTTTAAACGCGTAATTTATTATTTTATGATAGTTATATTATAAACTGATGCTGAAACCTGCACATAGAACATGGTGCTGTATTGTAGTAATTAAAAAAAAAAACTTGTATAGTACTTGTTCCAACCAGTGTTGAATAGTGTTATTACTTTTTTTAACTATGATTAAGTAAGAAAAATGTTATTTCCATTTCGTTTCAGTAATCTGATAGTGACGTTGATAATGCTGAAATAATAAAACAAACAACACAAGCATGCAAAAAATCGCCAAGGTTCTTGAAATATTTACTGAGAAAATATATTTGAATAGCCAATTTTATATGAGTAAATTACAATGGTTACAAAAATAGGCGAAAGAAATAAAAAAATTAGGATGTCTTTTAGCCTATAATAATGACAGTTTACATCCAAACAAAATTAATAATGTACAATAAGTATAATATAAGTCTTGTAATAAATATTTAGAAAAATTCTCTACAACAAAACGCGTGTCTTAGACCGTACAAAATAATCAGAATTTCTGACAACACAATTATTTAATAATGTCGTGGTGAGAACTCACAATTCTTGCATTTACAACACAAAAAACTCTATTCTTCCAAAACTATTGTGAGAAACCATTTAGAGTCCAGTATATTTTACCAAAGTCATTTACATATGCAATAATTATCTTTGATTGTTACTGCTCCTCAGCTTTCTTCGTAGTGATGTGTAACTCGACATTATTTTTTTAATCTAAGCTTAAATTCTAGAGCATTATCATTGCTTAAAACCTAAAATAATAAAATATCATACCTNATTTTTCACTTAAAAATAAGCTTTCCATGGAATCTCTGGATCTAAAATTTTGAATACAAATATATGTCTACGCTCGACAGTTGTGACAGTGATATTAAAATTCTCAAGAGCTTCTTTGGACACTTTCAATCCTCTAAAGATATCGGAGGTACTCCATTAACTGTTGTATTTTTTTAAAACCAAATTCATGTATGAGACTGCCTCTTCGATGAGTTCAGCATGTCCTGTATCACTCGTCTTCTTTTGTCCGGGATACAAACAAGATTATACAATTAACTTTTTGTTTTGACGCAAAAACATGTAGGATATAAAGAAAATTGCTACACACTCTTAACCTCAATGTTGACTGTAACTGAAACACCAGTTAGATCTCTTCTTCTCTGAAACAAGTGTTAATCATTCTTGACTACTAATCTTTTTCCCTCTCTCTACTTGAGGACTGATGTTTTCAGCAATGCAGTCGTCTGTTCTGCTGCATACCATTCTCTTATAACTGGATCTTCACCGCACCCAACCACTACCTGACTTGTATATTTAACTTTCAAGTAATTATATTTTGGACTCTAAAAGACATTTTGTATATCCCCAGGCATAGCTGACGAGAAAAACAGAAGCCACTCTTGGAAAAACAAGTCGTTCTCTCTTGCAAAGTCCACAAAATCTTTAAAGCTATAGTTGGAATTCATAAGAATAGCAAATAATATTGTAGGTGAGCTTTTATTTTAGGAAATTCCTGGTATATCCTGCTTCTTTTACAGCAACGAAGAACTGTAACGTGTTAGCGGAATCTCTTTTCACTACTATGCCAAAGGGCTCATTAGTTGAATTTTTAGCTATACTATTTATAGAAAAAAAAACAATTTTTATATTATTTTGACCGGGCTTATCGGGCCCTAAACTCTTAATGGCATTCAAATTTTGGTTGATGATAATTAGCTATCAAAATACTTACAAATAATTGAAAAATCTATGTACAGGACAGCTATTTCTGACACCAATACCCATTTGTTGCACCCTATCTTACGAAAATGCTTTGTGTGTGCATGATGTTTTAATTATTTTGAGATCTTGAAGCACACCAATTTCTTTGTAAGCTACTTTTTCATTGCATACCCAATGTGAAAAATCTTCGAATAGTTTATCATTGAAACGTTTGAATCAATAAATTCTTTGTAAGAAAAACACTGATAATAGTAGGGACCTGAAAGATCAAAGTGTTACGTGTAACATCGTATACATGATTATGATTATATAGACTAATACAGTTAAATAGTTGTATGCTAATGGTCTAAGAAAATATTTTACAGTACAAAATACAATATTTCAATGGCCTCTGTTCGGACGTGCATTTTTTTTCGGGTTATCACAAAAATTGTCAACTTAATACGCGTTATAGTAGTATGAAATTATAAACTAAAGTTTTCAATCTACTCTGTATTAAGAGTTATATTGATGGATCGCAGACCAACTTGTTAAATTTTAAGCCGTAACATAGGTATTATTATTTTTTTCAAGTATAAAAATTAAATTAATTTTTGTACAATAGATATGGTCTTCGTATACTTCAACGTCAAGTCATACCCAAATTATTGAAAATTTTGTGTCATATCAAATCTTTAGCATAAAATTCGATAATAAATAAATTTTGTAAAATCATTTACTCTCAAAAAAAATATATACATGTATACATGTATATGTATAAAATAAAAAATGTTCAATAAAGTATAGGTCATAAATGTGATGATATTTCACAATCCTGACACGTAAGTGTACCGTTATAACTGATGAAAGTCTACTCAGGGTGATCCCAAAGATATCTCAGGCGTTGCCTTCAAAGCGCCAGTGGCTTCAGCGTTTGTGATGGTGACGTGCAGTAACAAAAACTTTTAAATTTTTAAGTTTGTTTTACTGAAATCTTTTTATCAAAAACTGGTGTGTATACGGAAAAAAATACTTAATAACGTTACCATGAATTACACGTTCATGTTGCATATAATTAGCAGGTATATACCCCCTGAAACCCCTGCAAATTCATTCTTACATGCTTATTCTTATCCATTACTAAATTTATAAAGATAAGATACTTTTGATGGTTGTAATTTGATTGCAAAACATGAAAACTGCATTAACCAACTTGAATCACCTTCTTAAACATGCCCATAGTTAGAAGTAGGAGAATCAAAGTATTTCATTTGCATTTATACTGACGGATCTCAATCAGTTGCGCATCAGTCATTTCAAAACATGTGAACAGGTATAATTTGAATTGCCCGAAATAAGAAAGTCCTCAATTACTTAATGGTTGACCACTATTTCTATTTTAGAGATTCATCACGCAATATGTAACTGTATCCAAAGAGCCGTTCGTGTCGATACTACATTAAGCGCCATTGATTTGGTGACTTGCTTTTATAGTGGTTCGACAGGTTGAAAAAGATATAGTAACAATAACATGGTAATTTAGAAATTTAATCAAGCACATTAGAAAAATTAGTTTTTGATACTATAATCAATGGATGAAATAATACCGAAAATCACCCAAATAGCTTGAGATTGTCTCAAATTAATAACTATTGTAAAATAATGCCTATGCAAAAAAGGAGTAAACGATTTTCATCGTCATTAAGCAAGAGATCAAATAGGTCTGGACAGGACACAGCTCGGAATTAAAGTCTACCCTGTACTTAAAGTCTACTTCTATTTATGTGCGGAACCTCGAAAAAATGGATAGTTCGACATCGTGAAAATCCCAAAGTGACGTTGATAATGCTGAAATAATAAAACAAACAACACAAGCATGCAAAAAATCGCCAAGGTTCTCGAAATAATTACTGAGAAAAAATATTTGAATAGCCAACTTTATATGAGTAAATTACAATGGTTACAAAAATAGGTGAAAGAAATAAAAAAATTAGGATGTCTTTTAGCCTGTAATAAGGACAGTTTACATTTAAACAAAATGAATAATGTACAATGAAGCTATAACAAAATTGAGCCTTAAATCCGTTTAAAAATTGAGCATCTTAGCATTTAGGAGATTTAGGATCTAAGCATTCGTCAAAAGACATCGATATGGCTCACGACACGATACTTGATCAGGCAGATCCCCAGCTAAACGACCAAAAAGACTAAAAAAACTTAGTCAATCCAGCATTAGATAAATTATGCTGGAGCCCGTGCATCCGCTGAGCTTAATATGTGCTGGACAAGCGTCTACGATAGGCACTCTTCCATGCTGATAGAGAGCAGCTATCCAGAAGACTTTACCTGTTCAAAACACAAAATCTGTTTATTTTAATAAAATACGATCCATTACAAGTAATTTTTTTACGTAAAAGTTAGTACAGCCATTCAACTATTTCTCTAACAAAACTTTTTGAAGTCTTGAAATGAATAATTAGAAAAATTCTCTACAACAAAACGCGTGTCTTGGACAGTATAAAATAATCAGAATCTCTGACAACACAATTATTTAATAATGTCGAGGTAAGAACTCACAATTCTTGCATTTACAACACAAAAAACTCTATTCTTCCAAAACTATTGTGAGAAACCATTTAGAGTCCAGTATATTTTACCAAAGTCATTTACATATGCAATATTTATCTTTGATTGTTACCTGCTCCTCAGCTTCCTTTGTAGTGATGTGTAACTCGACATTATTTTTTTAATGTAAGCTTAAATTCTGGAGCATTATCATTGCCTCAAACCTAAAATGATAAAACATCATACCTAAATGTTTTTTTTTAATTTTTACACAAGAGATAAAAAAAGTTTAAATTACCAGAGACAATACTGTTCGTTTTAAATTTTTTTCAAAAACCAGTTTGTATTTTGCATCTTTATTAAAGCCATGTACATCTTCCAATAGTATTCTTGGTGAAACAACTGTAGAAAAGCTAATAAAACATCCCGAGTATACCGAGACAAAAATGAAGGAGGATATTGTAAAATTTTCCAGACACACACATAACTGCCCAAAAGCGATAATTTTAGGTTTTTTTTACGATTATGCGAAATTGCCATGATGGTCAAGAATATTGATATGGCAAAAGCGATGAAAATCAAGTAATCCCTGATAGACCTGGTTAAAACCTGTCATTAAAAAATGATATTTCTACGTTACAAATCAAAGTAAATAACTAATAATTACGATAAATATACTGTTTTTTTACTTTAAAATAAGCATGCCATGGAATCTCTGGATCAAAAATTTTGAATACCAATACATGTCTACACTTGACAGTTGTGACTGTAATATCAAAATTTTTAGAGCTTCTTTAGACAATTCTTATCCATCAACACAATCAGAGTCATTTCATGAATATTTATTGCAACATAACAATGTTTAAACTTTCACGTTATTGATTGATCTCATTTGAATCTACAGTAAATTCTTGCAGTACTACTCATGATTCTAATCTATCAATCATATTGGAGGTACTCTATGGACTGTTGAATTTTTTAACAGCTATTTTCATGTATGATACTGCCTTTTCGATAAGTTGAGCATGTCCTGTATCACTCTTTTTTTTGTCTAAGCTACAAACAATGCCGAACACTAAATTTTTTTGTTGTGATGAAAAAACATGTAGGACAGAAAAAAGTTATTAAAGAGACACACTCGTTACCTCACAATTCACTGTAACTGAAACACCAGTTAGATTTTTTCTTCTCTGACACAATGTTTCTTTATTCTTAACTACCTATCCATTTTCCTTTCTCCATTCGAGGAATGCCGGTGTCAGCAATGCAGTCGCTGATTCTGTCGCATACCATTCCTTTATAACTAAATCTTCACGGCACTTAACCAGCACCTAACTTGTATAGTTAACTTTTAAATACTTCTGTTTTGGACTGTGACAGATATTCTGCGTATCCTTAGTTATAGCTGACGAGAATAACAAAAGCCAGACGTAAAACAACAAATCGTTCTCTTTCCTAAAGTCCACAAACTTTTTGAAGTTATAGTTAGGATTTAAAAGAACAGGAAATAATGTTCGAAGGTTGGCTTTTGTTTTAGAAAATTCTTCTAGTAAATCTGGTACTTTAACAGCAATAAACAAAACTTAAGGAGTAAAGTAACAGCGATAATCGTTCCCATTAAAATGATGTACAGCTTAGTTGTAAATCTGTAAATTATGTTTAAATAGAAAATACAGTCAACTAATTTTTCAGTGCATATTTTCTAACACGTAATTTATCATTTGATGATATTCATATTATAAACTGATGGTGTAACCAACACATAGAACATAATACTTGAATGTAGTATTTCAAAAGGTGAAAGAAAATTTGTACAGCACTTGTTTCAACCAGTGTTGTATAGGTTTAATACTTTTTTGTAACTATGGTTGTGTCAAAAAAATGTTATTTTAAATGTAATGAAGTAAACTGAATAGAACTGTCTTACAGACGAAAGTTGTTATTTACTACTTGAAACCACTCACCCCGATGCTCCTGATGAACCAGAATTTGCCAGACATAATTAAACTGTCCAAAAGCGACAGTCTTAGGTTGTTTTAACAATAACGCAAAATTGCCTTGATGGTAAAACATATTATTATGGCAATGGCAAAGAAATTAAGTAATCCCTAATAGACCTGGTAAAAACCTGTCCTGAAAAATTGATATTTTTAAGTTACAAATAAAAGTAAATAACTAATACTTTTTTTTTTACTTTAAAATATGCATGCCATAGAATCTCTAAATCAAAAATTTTGCATAACATTCCATGTCGACGCTTGAAAGTTATGACAGTGATATCGAAATTCTAAGAGCTTAATGGGACATTTTTCATCCTTTAACGATGTCAGAGGTACTCCAATAACTGTTGTGTGATTAGAAAACTAAATTCATGTGAAAAAATGCTTCTTCAATGAGTTAAGCATGTCCTGTATCAATCTTCTTTTATGTCCGGGCTACAAACGGTGTCATCCAATAAACTTTTTATTTTCACGCGAAAACGTGTCGGACAAAAAGAAAATTATCAATAAAACACGCTCGTAACCTCTAGATTGACTCTAACTAAAACACAATTAAGATTTTTTCTTCTCTACAACAAGTTTTAATTATTCTTGACTACCAATACAATTTACACTCTTTATCTAAAAAATAACGATGTCAGCTATGCAGTCGCCAATTCTGTCGCATACCATTCTCTTATAACTTGATCTTCACCGCACTCAACCACCACCTGACTTGTATAGTTAAATGACAAATCATTGTTTTTTAGACTATGACAGATATTATGCATATCCTAAGTCATAGCTAACAAGAACAACAAAAGCCACTCTTAAAAAATTAAGTTGTTCACTTTCCCTAAGTCCACAATTTTTTTAAAGTCATATTTGAAATTTTAAAGAAGAGCAAACAATGTTTGTAGGTGAGATATTACTATAGGAAATTCTTCTAGTAAATCATGTATGTATACAGCAACAGCCAAAAATAAAGAAGGACAGTAACATCGATAATCGTGTTATTTAACAAGATCAACAGCTTAGTTGTACATTTGTAAGGTTTGTTTTAGTAGAAAATACCGTCCACTTATTAGTTATCGCATGTTTTTAAACGCTTAATTTATCATTTTTCAATAATATCACAAACAATATTTGATACCTACACATAGAACATGGTGCTTGAGTATAGTAATTCAAAAGTAACAAATTTATACTGTACTTGTTCCAACCAGTGTTGTATAGTTTTCATTCCCTTTTTAAACTATGATTAAGTTTAAAAAATGTTATTTTCCTTATGATTTAGTGTACTTGGTGAAACTGTCTTACGGACAAAAGTTGTTAACAAACTACTTTAAATAACTTAGCCCAATGTTCCTGATAAACCAGAATTCGCCAGACATAATAGAACTGTGCAAAAGCGACAGTCTTAGGTTATTTTGACGACTATGCGAAATTGCCTTAATGGTCAAACATATTCTTTCGGCAATAGCAAGGAAAATCAAAAAATCCCTAATAGACCTGGAAAAAACCTGTAATGAGAAAATGATATTTCTCAGTTACAAATAAAAGTAAATGACTAATTTTGTTTTTTTACTTCAAAATAAGCATGCCATAGAATATCTAAATTAAAAATTTTGCACATCAATACATGTCAACGCTTGAAAGGTCTGACAGTAATTTCAAAATCCTAAGAGCTTTATAAGACATTTATAATCCTTTAACGATGTCGGAGGTACTTCATTGATTGTTGTATGTCTGGGAAACTGAATTCACGTAAGAAAATGCTTCTCCAATGAGTTAAGCATGTCCTGTATCAATCTTCTTTTATGTCCGGGCTACAAACGGTGTCATCCAATAATCTTTTTATTTTGACGCGAAAACATGTCGAAAAAAAAAATTATTAATAAGACACGCTTGTAACCTCTAGATTGACTGTTATTAAAACACTAGTTAGATTCTTTTTTCTCTATAACAAGTTTTACTTATTCTTGACTACCGATACAATTTAATCTCTTCATCCAAGTAATGACGGTGTAAGCTATGCAGTCGCCGATTCAGTCGCTTACCATTCCCTTATAACTGCATTTTCACCGCACTTAACCACCACCTGACTTGTATAGTTAAATTACAAATCTTTTTCTTTTGGACTATGACAGATATTATGCATATCCTTAGTCATAGAGAACGAGAACAACAAAAGCCACTTTTAAAAAATCATGTTGTTCACTTTCCCTAAGTCCACAATTTTTTCAAAGTCATACTTGGTATTTAAAAGGAAAGCAAACAATGTTTGTAGGTTAGCTATTACTATAGCAAATTCTTGTAGTAAATCATGTTTGTATACAGCAACAGCCAAAAATAAAGGAGGACAGTAACAGCGATAATCGTGTTATTTAACAAGATCTAAAGCTAAGTTGTACATCTGAAAAGTTTGTTTCAGTAGAAGATGCCGTCCACTTATTAGTCATCGCATATTTTAAAACGCTTAATTTATCATTCTTCGATATTATCATAAACAAATTCCGATACCTAAACATAGAACATGGTGCTTGAGTATAGTAATTCAAAAGAAACAAATTTGTACTGTACTTGTTCCAACCAGTGTTGTTTAGTTTTTATTCCCTTTTTAAACTATGATTGAGTTTAAAAAATGTTATTTTCCATTTGATTTAGTGTACTTGGTGAAACTGTCTTACGGACAAAAGTTGTTAACAAACTACTTTAAATCACTCAGCCCGATGTTCCTGATGAACCAGAATTCGCCAGACATGATAGAACTGTCCAAAAGCGAAAGTCTTAGGTTATTTTGACGATTATGCGAAATTGCCTTAACGGTCAAACATGTTATTACGGCAATGGCAAAGAAAATCAAGTAATTCCTAATGAACCTGGAAAAAACCTGTCATAAAAAAATGATATTTCTAAGTTACAAATAAAAGTAAATAACTAAGTCTGTTTTTTTTCTTCAAAATAAGCATGCCATGGAATATTTGGATCAAAAATTTTGCATATCAATACATGTCAACGCTTTAAAAGTCTGACAGTAATTTTAAAATTCTTAGAGCTTCATGGGACATTTCAATTCTTTAACGATGTCGGAGGTACTTTATTATTTGTTGTATGTCTGGAAAACTGAATTTATGTAAGAAAATGCTTCTCCAATGAGTTAAGCATGTCCTGTAT
>NW_019379688.1:308366-344027 GCF_000648655.2 Copidosoma floridanum
TATTCATTGCATATTTTTAAACGCGTAATTTATTATTTTATGATAGTTATATTATAAACTGATGCTGAAACCTGCACATAGAACATGGTGCTGTATTGTAGTAATTAAAAAAAAAAACTTGTATAGTACTTGTTCCAACCAGTGTTGAATAGTGTTATTACTTTTTTTAACTATGATTAAGTAAGAAAAATGTTATTTCCATTTCGTTTCAGTAATCTGATAGTGACGTTGATAATGCTGAAATAATAAAACAAACAACACAAGCATGCAAAAAATCGCCAAGGTTCTTGAAATATTTACTGAGAAAATATATTTGAATAGCCAATTTTATATGAGTAAATTACAATGGTTACAAAAATAGGCGAAAGAAATAAAAAAATTAGGATGTCTTTTAGCCTATAATAATGACAGTTTACATCCAAACAAAATTAATAATGTACAATAAGTATAATATAAGTCTTGTAATAAATATTTAGAAAAATTCTCTACAACAAAACGCGTGTCTTAGACCGTACAAAATAATCAGAATTTCTGACAACACAATTATTTAATAATGTCGTGGTGAGAACTCACAATTCTTGCATTTACAACACAAAAAACTCTATTCTTCCAAAACTATTGTGAGAAACCATTTAGAGTCCAGTATATTTTACCAAAGTCATTTACATATGCAATAATTATCTTTGATTGTTACTGCTCCTCAGCTTTCTTCGTAGTGATGTGTAACTCGACATTATTTTTTTAATCTAAGCTTAAATTCTAGAGCATTATCATTGCTTAAAACCTAAAATAATAAAATATCATACCTAAATGTTTTTTTTAATTTTTATACAAGAGATTAAAAAAGTTTAAATTACCAGAGACAATTTGTTTCGTTTTGATTTTTTTTCAATAACCAGATTGTATTTTGTATCTTTAATCAAGCCATGTACATCTTCCAATGGTATTGTTAGTGAAACAACTGTAGAAAAGCTGATTAAACATTCCAAGTATACCGAGACAAAAATGAAGGAGGATATTGTACAATTTCCCAGACACTCATATTACTGTCCAAAAGCGACAATTTTAGGTTTTTTATACGATTATGCAAAATTGCCATTATGGTTAAAAATATTGATATAGCAGTAGCGAAGAAAATCAAATTATCCCTAATAGACCTGGTCAAAACCTGTCGTAAAAAAATGATACTTCTACGTTACAAATAAAAGTAAATAACTAATAATTACGATAAATATACTGTTTTTTTACTTCAAAATAAGCATGCCATGAAATCTCTAGTTAAAAAATTTTGAATACCAATACACGTCTACACTTGACAGTTGTGACTGTAATATCAAAATTTTTAGAGCTCCTTTGGACACTTCTTATCGATCAACACCATCAGAGTCATTCCATAAATATATATTGAAACATAACAATTTTTAAACTTACACGTTATTGATTGATCTTATTTGAAGCTACAGTAAATTCTTGCAGTAATACTTATGATTCTAATCTATCAATCATATTGGAGGTATTCTATGAGCTGTTGAATTTTTTTACAACTATCTTCATGTATGATACTGCTTCTTCGATAAGTTGAGCATGTCCTGTATCACTCTTTTTTTTGTCTGGGCTACAAACAATGCCAAACAATAAATTTTTTTGTTTTGATGCAAAAACATGTAGGACAAAAAAAAGTTATTAATGAGACACACTCGTTCCCTCAAAATTGACTGTAACTGAAACACCAGTGAGATTTTTTCTTCTCTGTCACAATCTTTGATTATTCTTGACTGCCAATCCATTTTCCTCTCTCCACTCGAGGAATGCTGGTGTCAGCAACGTAGTCGCTGATTCTGTCGCATACCTTTCCTTTATAACTAGATCTTCATGGCGCTTAACCAGCACCTGACTTGTATAGTTAACTTTCAAATACTGCTGTTTTGGACTGTGACAGATATTCTGCGTATCCTTCGTTAGCTGATGAGAACAACAAAAGCCACACGTAAAAAAACAAGTCGTTCTCTTTCCCGAAGTCCACAAACTTTTCAAAGTTATAGTCGGAATACAATAGAACAGAAAATAATGTTTGTAAGTTGGCTTTTGTTTTAGGAAATTCTTCTAGTAAATCTCTTACTTTGACAGCAATAGACAAAAATAAAGGAGGATAGTAACAGCGATAATCGTGCCCATTTAAATGATGTACAACTTAGTTGTAAATCTGTAAATTTCGTTAAATTAGAAAATACAGTCAACTAATTGTTCAGTTTATATTTTCTAACACGTAATTTATCGTTAGATAATATTTATATTATGAACTGATAGTGAAACCTGTACATAGAACACGATGCTTGAATGTTGTATTAAAAAAGAAAAAAAAAATTTGTACAGTACTTGTTCCAACCTGTGTTGTATAGTTTTAATACTTTTTTGTTACTATGATTGTGTAAAAAAAATGTTATTTCAAATGTAATTAAGTAAACTGAATAGAACTGTCTTACAAACGAAACTTGTTATTCACTACTTTAAACCACTCACCCTGATGTTCCTGATAAGCCAGAATTTGCCAGACATAATATAACTGTCCAAAAGCGACAGTCTTAGGTTATTTTAACGATTACGCGAAATTGCCTTGGTGGTCAAACATATTATTATGGCAATGGCAAAGAAAATCAAGTAATCTCTAATAGACCTGGTAAAAACCTGTCATGAAAAAATAATACTTCTAAGTCACAAATGGAAGTGAATAACTAATAATTACGATAAATATACTGTTTTTTTACTTCAAAGTAAGCATGCCATGGAATCTCTGGATCAACAATTTTGAATACCAATACATGTTTACGCTCGACAGTTGTGACTGTAGTATTAAAATTTTTAAGAGCTTCTTTGGACACTTTTAATCCATCAACAATATCGGATACATTCAATGAAAATTTATTAAAACATAACAATTTTTAAACTTTCGCGTTATTGATTCTTATTATTTAAAGCTACAGTTAATTCTAGCAGTACTACTGATGATTCTAATTTATCAATCATATTGGAAGTACTCCATGAACTGTTGAATTTTTTTAACAACTATCTTCATGTATGATACTGCCTTTTCGATAAGTTCAGCATGTCCTGTATCACTCTGTTTCTTTGTCTGGGCTGCAAACGATGCCAAACAATAAATTTTATTGTTTTGATACAAAAACATGTAGGACAAAAAAAAGTAATTAATGAAACACACTTGTTACCTTAAAATTGACTGTAACTGAAACACCAGTGTCAAGTATCGGAGTGGGAGTGTGTTTCTATGTTAAGTAAATAAGACTGATTTTGTATTTGACACTCTTAAACGTGTTTATTGAATAGAAAAACCAAATTAATAATTTCGATACAAATACTTTACTTTTTTGAGGTAAGGATTCGGAACAATCAAAACGAGAAACAATAGGAGTAATCGAGTTATAAAGATTGGCAGTAAATTCATTGTTTAAGTACGCGTGTAAAACTTTGAAAAGAGGTGTATGTGTGTGTATGTGCTCATGCAGAGGTGCGTGCACCTTGCTAAACGACTGAGTACGAACTGGCTATTACATCGCGCAGCTACATTTAAAGAGCAAGCCGCTGCTTACTTTACAAAGCTATTGACTAAGTAAAGAGACGCGGCGCACTGCGATTTGTTGTCT
The DNA here is from genome assembly GCF_000648655.2 of Copidosoma floridanum. The sequence continues at coordinate 312,026 of NW_019379688.1, forward strand.
TGAAACTCGGCGTACTAGTGACTGATTGGTTGATTTAATCAAGCTCGTAAACTTAAATTGTAGGACCTCAATATTGAACATTTTCCCTCCCTTGCTTTGACGAGAGGAGAAGGAAGATTGATAATTTAACTACAAATCCTCATTCATCCGTAAAATCCGCAAAAATGCTGAGAAAGTTAAGTTATTAACTTCCAACGCTGCAAACATGAAATTCCAACATCATTTCAACATGAAATTTTAACATGAAGAAGTAACATTGCTAGCTACTAATTGCCTATCGAGGTTTGACTGATGAGAAGCTAAAATAGGTAATTTACTACTATTTTTGCTAAGTTGAGGTTTAATTGATAAATTCTCACAAGCCTCTAATGTTATGATTCTAGAATTTAGGAACTGCTTTTGTTGAGTTGGAGTAGGAGGTTGGGACTCGCTACCGAGAAACTTTTGCCAATCTTTATTCGTTGAAGCATCAAACCTACTAACTACTGTAGCAATATAAAGATTGCTACTTCCTAAGTCACGGCCCATAGCTTGAAGTGAGTCCATAGGATTTAGCGTTTCTTTATAAATCCGTTTAAGCTCGGAGCACGGTACCAGACTCAGATTTCATAGCCTTACAACTCATAATGCTAGACAAATAGCTATTAACTATACGACGATGACTATCATAATATTCGATGAGAGTTTGCCAAGCTGTAGGGTATTGATCTTCTGCTAAACGAATAGATTTGATTAAGTCTAAAGCCTCGCCACCTAAATGAGTACGTAATTGATGGAATTTAATAATATTATCGATATCTGCCTTCCGATGCACTAACGACCTAAAGGTATCCCGAAAATTCTCCCAATCAGAATATTTACCAGTAAACTTAGGAAGTTCGATTCTTGAGAGGTAAGAATTACTAATGGGAGGAACTACCAAAGTGGGATTTGAGTTCGGAGCGGGTGGATAGTTTTCAGAAGGGAGACATCTAATGTACTCGGCAAAATCTCCCCTTACTAAATAGTACGTGTCCTCAGTCATATCAAAAAGTTCACTAGTAAAATATAAATGCTTATAATCTAAATCAGTAAGTGAAAGAATGTATTGATGAATTTTACGAAGTCTTTCTAAATAATCTTCCAAAGCCTGTACCATAGCTTCTGCTCTACCACGAGACATCCTTTCACTACCTGATTTCTTAAAGTTTTCAAAGTAATTGCTAATCCTTTTGTGCAATTAAGTCTGTGCGGCATAAAGATCTTCCATATTCGTAAATGGCACACTAATTTTCGAATGAGATACTTAAAACTAAAACCAAGATCTTAATCTAAAACTTAAAGTCTCTACTAGCACAAGAATTCTATACTACAGCTCCGGCAGCAGACATGAGTGGCCCGCAGAAAACTGCAAGAGCGTGCGTCGAGAATGGCTTGCTGTACTAGCAGGCACCGATGTGGACAGCAGCTGGGGCAGGCATGGGCAGCCTGCTACAGGTGTAGAAGGCCTGCAGCTCAAGTAGGCGACCTAGACTGGCTAGTGGAGCAGGCGTGGATGGCCTGCCACAGGTGTAGAGGGCCTGCAGCTCAAGCAGGCGACTTCAACTTGCGGGTGGGGCAGGCATGGGCAGCCTGCTACAGGTGTAGAAGGCCTGCAGCTCAAGCATGCGACTTCAACTTGCGGGTATGGCAGGCGTGGATGGCCTGCTACAGGTGTAGAGGGCCTGCAGCTTAAGCAGGCGACTTTAACTTGCGGGTGGGGCAGGCATGGACCGGTTAAACCGTTTTTTTTTTCTCTCACCCGTCCGCGTTCCTGCAAACATCTCTCCTCTTCGAGTCCCCTTTTCGACGGAACAACAGTGGCAAAGAAAATCAAATAAGCCCAAATAAGCTTGTTAAAAATCTGTTATGAGAAAATGATATTATTTAGTTACTAATAGAATGAAATAACTAATAATTACAATAAATTAACTACTTTTTTACTTCAACATAAGAATTCCATGGAATCTCTGGATCGAAAATTTTGAATATCAATATATGTCTACACTTGACAGTTGTGACTGTAATATCAAAATTTTAAGAGCTTCTTTGGACACTTCTAAACTATCAACCATATCGAAGGTATTCCATGAACTGTTGTATTTTTTTAAAACTGTGAATTATGTATGGTACTGCCTTTTTGGTGAGTTCAGCATGTCCCGTATCATTTTTTTTTTTTTTTTTTTTTTTTTTTTTTTTTTTTTTTCTTGTCCGGGCTACTAACGATATCATACAATAAACTTTTTGAATCAATGCAAAAAAATGCAGTCGCTGATTTTGTCGCATACCATTCCTTTATAACTAGATCTTCACGGCGCTTAACCAGCACCTGACTTGTATAGTTAACTTTCAAATAATTCTATTTTGGACTATGACGGATATTCTGCGTATCCTGAGTCATAGCTGACAAGAACAGCAAAAGCCACACGTAAAAAAACAAGTTGTTCTCTTTTCCGAAGTCCACAAACTTTTTAAAGTTATAGTTGGAATTCAAAAGAACAGAAAATAATGTTTGTAGGTTGGCTTTTGTTTTAGGAAATTCTTCTAGTAAATCTGGTACTTTTGCAGCAATAGACAAAAATGAAGGAGGATAGTAACATCGATAATCGTGCCCATTGAAATGATGTACAGCTTAGTTGTTAATCTGTAAATTTTGTTTAAATAGAAAATAAAGTCAACTCATTATTCAGTGCATATTTTCTATCACGTAATTTATCATTTGATGATATTTATATTATGAATTGATAGTGAAACCTACACATAGAACATGGTGCTTGAATGTAGTACTCCAAAAAAAAAAAAAATTTTAGAGTATTTGTTTCAACCAGTGTTGTATAGTTTTAATACTTTTTTGTAAGTATGATTGAGTAAAAAAAATATTATTTTAAATTTAATTCAGTGAACTGAATAGAAATGTCTTACAGACAAAAGTTTTTGTTATTTACCACTCCAAATCAGTCACTCTGATATTACTAATGACTCAAAATTTTCCAGACACACATATTACTGTCCAAAAGCTACAATTTTAGGTTTTTTTTACGATTATGCAAAATTGCCATGATGGTCAAAAATATTGATATGGCAGAAGCGAAGAAAATTAAGTAATACCAAATAGGCTTGTTGAAAACCTGTCACGAAAAAATAATATTATTGAGTTACAAATAGAATGAAATAACTAATAATTACGATACATAAAGCAATTCTTTACTTCAAAATATTCATGCCACGGAATCTCTGGATCAAAAATTTTAAATATCAATTTATGTCTACACTCGACAATTGTAACTATGATGTCCAAATTTTTAACAGCATTTAGTCACTTCTAATCCATCAACAATATCGGAGGTGTTACATGAACTGTTTGTATTTTTTTTAAACTATATTCATGTGTGGTACTGCCTCTTCGATGAGTTCAGCATGTTCCGTATCACTCTTTTTTTTTATTCGAGCTACAAACAAAACTATACAACAAGCTGTTTGTTAGGGCGTAAAAATTTTTAGGACAAAAAGAAAACAATAATGAGGTACACTTGTTACCTCTAAATTGACTGTAATTGAAACACCAGTTAGATTTTTTTCTTCTCTGAAACAAGTTTTGATCATTCTTGACTAACAATCTATTTCCCTGTCTTCACTCGAGGAGTGTCGGCAGTTTAGTTGGCGTTCCCATAGTATACCATTCTCTTACAATTCGATCTTTTACCTATTTTACTAGCACCTGAGTTGCATAGTTTACTTTCAAACAATTATCTTGTGGACTCTAACAGTAACTTTGCATATCCTACGTCATTGATCTCGAGTCCAATATCAGCCACACGTAGAAAGACATGTCATTCTCTTTTGCAGAGTCCAGAAACTTTTCCAAGTCATAGTTAGTATTCAAAAGAGTAGCAAATGCTTGTAGATGGGATTTTATTTTTGGAAACTTTCCTCGTGAATCTGATACTTTTCAAGTAATGGAGTATTATAACGTGTGGGATATTTTTACTGTCATTACTATAATAAAGTACTCATTTATTAAATTTCTAACAAGATTATTAATTTAAAAAAAAAAACAACAATTTTGATGTTTTCTCGTTAATAATTACTTACGTTTCAAGCTACTGTAAATTATTGCAGTTCTTATGATGCTTTAAACATTTTCCAAGTCAGTTATTTATTTAAGATGATTTTTTGCACTGCTTGTAAAATATTTTCCCAAAAAAAATAAAAAACGAATGAAATCACAACCAACCAGGAAATCTTTGTTTNTGTAAATCACTCAGCCCGATGTTCCTGATGAACCAGAATTCGCCAGACATGATAGAACTGTCCAAAAGCGAAAGTCTTAGGTTATTTTGACGATTATGCGAAATTGCCTTAACGGTCAAACATGTTATTACGGCAATGGCAAAGAAAATCAAGTAATCCCTAATGGACCTGGAAAAAACCTGTCATAAAAAAATGATATTTCTAAGTTACAAATAAAAGAAATTAACTAATTATGTTTTTTACTTTAAAATAAGCATGCTATGGAACCTCTAAATCAAAAATTCTACAAATTAATACATATCAACGCTTGAAAGGTCTGACAGTAATATCAAAATTCTAGGAGCTTCGTGGGACATTTTTAATCCTTTAACGATATCGGAGGTACTCCATTATTTGTTCTGTGTCTGCAAAACTAAATTCATGTAAGAAAATGCTTTTCGATTAAGTTGAGCATGTCCTGTTTCAATCTTGTTTCATGTCAGGGCTACAAACCGTGGCGTACAATAAAATTTTTATTTGTACGCAAAAACATGTTGAACAAAACGGAAATTATTAATAAGACACGCTTGAAACCTCTAGATTGACTCTAACTCAAACACTAGTCAGATTTTTCCTTCTCTACAACAAGTTTTAATTATTCTTGACTACCGATACAATTTACTCTCTTCATCCAAGAAATGACGGTGTAAGCTATGCAGTCGCCGATTCAGTCGCATACCATTTCCTTATAACTGCATCTTTACCGCACTCAACCACCACCTGACTTGTATAGTTAAATTACAAATCATTGTCTTTTGGACTATGACAGATATTATGCATATCCTAGGTCATAGCTAACGAGAACAACAAAAGCCACTCTTAAAAAATCAAGTTGTTCACTTTCCCTAAGTCCACAATTTTTTTAAAGTCATACTTGGTATTTAAAAGAAAAGCAAACAATGTTTCTAGGTTAGCTATTACTATAGCAAATTCTTCTAGTAATTCATGTATGTATACAGCAACAGCCAAAAATAAAGGGATCAGTAACATCGATAATCGTGTTATTTAACAAGATCAACAGCTTAGTTGTACATCTGTAAAGTTTGTTCTAGTAGAAGATACCGTCCACTTATTAGTTATCGCATGTTTTTAAACGCCTAATTTGTCATTTTTCAAAAATATCACAAACAATATTTGATACCTACACATAGAACATGGATCTGAGTATAGTAATTCAAAAGTAACAAATTTATACTGTACTTGTTCCAATCAGTGTTGTATAGTTTTCATTCCCTTTTTGAACTATGATTAAGTTTAAAAAATGTTATTTTCTATTTGATTTAGTGTACTTGGTGAAACTGTCTTACGGACAAAAGTTCTTAACAAACTACTTTAAATCACTCAGCCCGATGTTCCTGATGAACCAGAATTCGCCAGACATAATAGAACTGTGCAAAATCGACAGTCTTAGGTTATTTTGACGATAATGCGCAATTGCCTTAATGGTCAAACATATTCTCTCGACAATGGCAAAAAAAATCAAGGAATCCCTGATAGACCCCGAAAGAACCTGTTATGAGAAATTAATATTTCTAAGTTATAAATAAAAGTAAATAACTAATTTTGTTTTTTTACTACAAAATAACCATGCCATGAAATATCTGGATCGAAAATTTGGCATATCAATACATGTCAACGCTTTAAAGGTCTGACAGTAATTTCAAAATCCTAAGGGCTTCATGGGACATTTATAATCCTTTGACGATATCGGAGGTACTTCATTGATCGTTGTATGTCTGGAAAACTGAGTTCATGTAAGAAAATGCTTCTCCAATGTGTTAAGCATGTCCTGTACCACTCTTCTTCNTTTTTTTTTTTTTTTTTTTTTTTTTTTTTTTTTTTTTTTTTTCTTGTCCGGGCTACTAACGATATCATACAATAAACTTTTTGAATCAATGCAAAAAAATGCAGTCGCTGATTTTGTCGCATACCATTCCTTTATAACTAGATCTTCACGGCGCTTAACCAGCACCTGACTTGTATAGTTAACTTTCAAATAATTCTATTTTGGACTATGACGGATATTCTGCGTATCCTGAGTCATAGCTGACAAGAACAGCAAAAGCCACACGTAAAAAAACAAGTTGTTCTCTTTTCCGAAGTCCACAAACTTTTTAAAGTTATAGTTGGAATTCAAAAGAACAGAAAATAATGTTTGTAGGTTGGCTTTTGTTTTAGGAAATTCTTCTAGTAAATCTGGTACTTTTGCAGCAATAGACAAAAATGAAGGAGGATAGTAACATCGATAATCGTGCCCATTGAAATGATGTACAGCTTAGTTGTTAATCTGTAAATTTTGTTTAAATAGAAAATAAAGTCAACTCATTATTCAGTGCATATTTTCTATCACGTAATTTATCATTTGATGATATTTATATTATGAATTGATAGTGAAACCTACACATAGAACATGGTGCTTGAATGTAGTACTCCAAAAAAAAAAAAAATTTTAGAGTATTTGTTTCAACCAGTGTTGTATAGTTTTAATACTTTTTTGTAAGTATGATTGAGTAAAAAAAATATTATTTTAAATTTAATTCAGTGAACTGAATAGAAATGTCTTACAGACAAAAGTTTTTGTTATTTACCACTCCAAATCAGTCACTCTGATATTACTAATGACTCAAAATTTTCCAGACACACATATTACTGTCCAAAAGCTACAATTTTAGGTTTTTTTTACGATTATGCAAAATTGCCATGATGGTCAAAAATATTGATATGGCAGAAGCGAAGAAAATTAAGTAATACCAAATAGGCTTGTTGAAAACCTGTCACGAAAAAATAATATTATTGAGTTACAAATAGAATGAAATAACTAATAATTACGATACATAAAGCAATTCTTTACTTCAAAATATTCATGCCACGGAATCTCTGGATCAAAAATTTTAAATATCAATTTATGTCTACACTCGACAATTGTAACTATGATGTCCAAATTTTTAACAGCATTTAGTCACTTCTAATCCATCAACAATATCGGAGGTGTTACATGAACTGTTTGTATTTTTTTTAAACTATATTCATGTGTGGTACTGCCTCTTCGATGAGTTCAGCATGTTCCGTATCACTCTTTTTTTTTATTCGAGCTACAAACAAAACTATACAACAAGCTGTTTGTTAGGGCGTAAAAATTTTTAGGACAAAAAGAAAACAATAATGAGGTACACTTGTTACCTCTAAATTGACTGTAATTGAAACACCAGTTAGATTTTTTTCTTCTCTGAAACAAGTTTTGATCATTCTTGACTAACAATCTATTTCCCTGTCTTCACTCGAGGAGTGTCGGCAGTTTAGTTGGCGTTCCCATAGTATACCATTCTCTTACAATTCGATCTTTTACCTATTTTACTAGCACCTGAGTTGCATAGTTTACTTTCAAACAATTATCTTGTGGACTCTAACAGTAACTTTGCATATCCTACGTCATTGATCTCGAGTCCAATATCAGCCACACGTAGAAAGACATGTCATTCTCTTTTGCAGAGTCCAGAAACTTTTCCAAGTCATAGTTAGTATTCAAAAGAGTAGCAAATGCTTGTAGATGGGATTTTATTTTTGGAAACTTTCCTCGTGAATCTGATACTTTTCAAGTAATGGAGTATTATAACGTGTGGGATATTTTTACTGTCATTACTATAATAAAGTACTCATTTATTAAATTTCTAACAAGATTATTAATTTAAAAAAAAAAACAACAATTTTGATGTTTTCTCGTTAATAATTACTTACGTTTCAAGCTACTGTAAATTATTGCAGTTCTTATGATGCTTTAAACATTTTCCAAGTCAGTTATTTATTTAAGATGATTTTTTGCACTGCTTGTAAAATATTTTCCCAAAAAAAATAAAAAACGAATGAAATCACAACCAACCAGGAAATCTTTGTTTTTCTAGACTAAAAAAAAAAAAGAATCAGAAGCAATGAGGATTTTGTGACACAACTGCAAAGAAGATTATAATAATTTCTTTATAAGTTGGTGAAAAGAGAAAGAGTTACAAATAAATACTTACGAATAAATCTATTAAAATCACTTTCTAGTAAAATCTGCCTTTACTATACTTTTAATGGGTTCACAAAAGCCCTGTTTTCTCACGGTCTGAAACAAAAATGATACAAACAAGCATAATAAAACAAATCATTTGTTTTTATACGTGATGTGTATGACACCAGGACAAAAATAGACTCCTTGTGATTTTTGTGTTTGGATGAGCACTAGGTCTGAATTCTATACTTTTTCTACTGAGGACAAATTCAAAGTCCAAATTTGAAAATATGACAAAAGCAAAAAGAAATTTAGTTTTAAGAAAACATTTATCGCGTTACGTGTTGTTTATTGTGATAGAAAAATCTTACTTAGGAGTACTAAATAAATGGGTCTGATTAAAAATTATTTTGCTGAGTAGGTGGAAAAACATTTATTGTACTCGTAAGAAGTCAACGGAATGCCATTATATAAGTTTCATAAAATGTATTTTGCATTTCGGTCTGCAGTTAGCCACACAAGCGACGATTAGTGTACTTCTTTAACTAAGAACGTAATATACTATTTTGCATATTATTTGTAACTCTAACTTTTTAATCTTAGTTTTGTACGTACTTATGGAATAAATAAAAATTTTTATTTTATTTTCTACGTTAAAAGTTCTAAATATACCAAGCATAGCAATAAGGCAAAGATGCACGCATAATGCTAATAAAATTATATATTTATTTAATAGAAAACAAGATTTTCTTAGAATTTAGTACACTACCATCACCGTTGGTTAAGAGTTAGTTTTTTTTTAGATAAAAAGGATCAAAAAGACAATAGACAACTATTTTCTTCCAAGAAACGTTACATTAGAACTTAAGGCCAGCCTTTTCAGACTTAGTACGATTGTAGTTAAGTTACCACGAACCATCACTTGAAATTTAAAATTCCCTTTTTTTGTTGTGATTTATTTCTAATTTAAAAATACCAGCTTTAACAGAAATCTGATACCAACTTTAAAACTTTGATTATTTACCAGGCAACTTCGTGAATGGTGTTTTTGAATTCATTAAAAATCTTTATTTTGAATATCCAGACATTACGAACAAAAAATTGTAAGCATTTGAAAAGCATTCAAAATTAAATGTACATAATTAAAGAAACAAAAATGCTACGATTAGAAAAATATATTTAAAGTATCTAAAATTATTCGGAAAACTTTTTTTATATTGCTAAAACTGAAAAAAATGTACAATATTCATTCAGAAAATGATTTCTTACATTATTAAATAACGGACTAAACACCATTGGTAATGTACGTAACTGTGTATTAAATGGATACTTCTAGTTGCGAGGTATTGTAACTCTAGATGTAAGCCTATACACGAGCAAGCCACCATAAAAAAATTAATGAATTTTATAAATATAAATTGGTTAGTAAGCATAGATATTTGGATGGGATGCTAGCGATAATACGATTGCCTTGATATCGATTTCTTTAATGAATGTACATTAGCCTAAGTTAAACCTTGGTGGAAATAATTTTTGAGAATTTAATTATCTATATCAGAGTACGATAAGCAAGTACATGCACACATACACAAATAGTTTTTAGTCAAACGCCGATTACAACAGTACCACTAACAGTACTTTTTTTTATTCTTTTATTACACACTTCGATGATCATTCATATCCACTGAATATACGAAACTTCTAATTTCAGTGTATATAAACAAACTGAACTGACTTTTTCTCGTGCCTCTCAATTTACATGTACCACGAAGCGAAATTGCCAGGTTCGCATCAGTAAGTGATCCTTTCCAAAACATGGGGCTAAAGATTGCTCTGAGTTAGGGTAGATGTCCCTATTATCGAGGGTCTAAGAAAAATTTTTTTAAAATGAATGTAATTATCAACGTAGATTTGACTATTTTGTCATAATTTGAGTACTAATTGGTTATTTAACTAATGAGCTATACGTGAGAATTTTTCCGCGGTAAAAAATTAATGATCACAATAACTATTAATTAAACAAAAAGACTATATTTTGGCTCTATTATCGAGCCCCTGTACAGCCTATGTATCTATTATCGAGCCCATATTATGAAGGCCTGACCGTATTTTGGAGTCCCAATTATCGAGCTCTGAGTTTCACATAACCTGTCGTTGTAACGATTATATTACCTACATTTTAAAGTTTGTTCATGTGGGATGTCAATTTATAAGTCACAGCCGCGAATGTGACGGAAATCTGTATTGCATCGCAGGATTTATTCCATATGGTGAGGCTTTATCCGATCGCTGCTGCGTCGCATGAATGAGCGGACGATGATCGGTGAAGATTGTGAAGATCCTTCCCTCGAAAATGCGCTCAAAGTTGATGATGAACTCATAGACCGCCAGGAGCTCCCTGTCGTAGGTGCTTTACTTCCGTTGAGCATCCGTAAGCTTTCGAGAAAAAAATCCCAGTGGTTCCCAGAAACCGTCCTGCCGCTGCTGCTCCAGCACAGCTCCGATGGCGAAGGTGCTCATGCAGAAAACAAAATGGCGTGTGCGCAAATGTGAGCCACGTGGCTTCTCATTATTGAGGCACGTGAGCGCACGCACGAAGTTTCTTGCTCACACAAAGGCATAGCAATAAAAAACACAAGCTGTACGTTTGTTGCCGCATTAAAATTGCACTAATTCACTCCGCTGCTCACCAGTCTCAAGAGAAAAAACTGTTTCTCAATATCACGTCGAGGGCACCACTTTGGTGTGCTCTCCTCTCTCAGTATAGGCGGAATACACCTCCCGAGGTATCAGCTTCTGCTTGCGCATGTTAAATGTCACTAGGTGGTTCGGCTATGTTGCCACATATACATATATATAAGGCTCGATGCAAATAGTGCCCCTATTATCGACTTTGATGTCAATAAACAAAATAAGAATAAAAAATTTTAAAAACAACTTGTTATCGCGTAGTAAAAGGTATTATGATATTGCCGTTACTTTCATGCGATGTTTTTATTGAAGGTAGTGAATTTCTTATAAGATGTTAAAATATAATTTTCCTTAAGCTCTTCGTTAAGAGATCTCACGAATACAGGAGCTTGATAATGCAAGCTCACTTTTTCCATGTTAAATACTTCAAAACGTATAGTGATTTAAACTTTGAGAGTTTTGTTGGCTACATTATTTAATAAATTTATAGAAAAAAAATAGTTTATGGTTTTTTGTTAACTTCTCATTTATATTTCCGTAATTATAACTCAGACCCTCGATAATAGGAACAGGCTCGATAAAAGCGACATCTACCTCTATAGGAGTTCTACCCCAATAAATATTACTTATGCTGTGCTGAATCAAAAGTTATGAGGTCTTTAGGGTTAGCAAACTCATTTTAGATGGCGTACTATAGCTATAAAAAAATGGCGTCACTGACACACTGTTACTATAAGTAACGATAGTAAACGGTAATGTTAACTTACTTATGTAACAACATATCTGTCACACTGACGTCAGGAGATCACGGATAGTAAATTATTGTCAATGTGACGCCATTTTCCTCTTAGCTACAGTACGCCATCTATGCTGAGTTTGCGGACCGTAGAGACCTCATACCTAGGCAATTTATACTTCTTTAAAATCATGATAAACACCAAAAATCTAACTCATCAATCTGTGTTGAAGTTTTGTGATATTGCTTCCAGAAGTTCTCGTCGATCAGAAAGACTATTAACAAAATGCATAACCAATGCTATTAATTTTAAAGACTTAATTTACACAAATGAGAACTATATACCATATTACTACTCTATCAGAACTCTTGTTACTACTCCACCTATAAACGTTGAAATAGGCAAAAAAATTCGAAGCCTACGATATTAACATGTCTGTATACTTAGCGGAGTGTGCAGCTATAAATGAAGCGTTAGACATAATTATTGATCTAAGTATAACACATACCATTACATTTTCTGATTCTCTGAGTGTATTACTTAGTATAAACACAACCCAAAGTAATGTGCAAACTAACTACCTAGTATTTTGTTGTAAGCAAAAACTTTTGCATTACTTGCATGAAAATCCTGATTATTTCATAAAACTATTCTGGATTCCCTCGCATTCAGGAATATTAAAAACTGAAATGGCAGATCAACTAGCCAAAGAAGTAACCGACCTTAACATAGTTAAAAATTGTAAAGTGCCTTTTACTGACTTCAAAGAACATTTCAAAACGTTAATGTATACTACAATAAATAAAAATTTAAAATAACAAGGTACTATAAAAGGTATAAAATTTTTTACTGAATTCTACAAAGACAAATATCTCCATGGTTTGCTCGAAAAAATCTATCTCGAAATCTTATAACATGTACCAACAGATGTCGAGCCAATCACTGTATAGTTTAGCAGCCTTTTGTTGTATTAAAGTTATAAATAACCCAAAATGCAAATGTGACCGAAGTGACGAGGACATTGATCATGTTCTCTGGAGTTGTAAAATATATGACGACAGACGTATACAAATTATCAATGATCTAAAAAAGTGGGCTAAATCACCCTTACTCCAGAGATATGATAGTATCCTTTCCTAACATTAAAGATTGTCAAGCGATCATCTAAGCGATTTATTCTATCCGCGTTAAATTTAAGTCTCAAATGTAATTAAAGTTATATGTATCAAATCAACACGCTTTGGTTTTCTGTAATATAACACTGTAAGCTGAAATGGGCTAAAAAAAAACAAGCCCCNTTCTGATACCTACACATAGAACATGGTACTTGAGTATAGTAATTCAAAAGAAACAAATTTGTACTGTACTTGTTCCAACCAGTGTTGTATAGTTTTCATTCCCTTTTTAAACTATGATTGAGTTTAAGAAACGTTGAGTTCCATTTAATTTAGTGTACTTGGTGGAACTGTCTTACGGACAAAAGTTGCTAACAAACTACTTTAAATCACTCAGCCCGATGTTCCTGATGAACCAGAATTCGCCAGACATAATAGAACTGTCCAAAGCGACAGTCTTAGGTTATTTTGACGATTATGCGCAATTGCCTTAATGGTCAAACATATTTTTTCGACAATGGCAAAAAAAATCAAGGAATCCCTGATAGACCCCGAAAGAACCTGTTATAAGAAATATATATTTCTAAGTTATAAATAAAAGTAAATAACTAATTTTGTTTTTTTACTTCAAAATAAGCATGCCATGGAATATCTGGATCGAAAATTTGGCATATCAATACATGTCAACGCTTTAAAGGTCTGACAGTAATTTCAAAATCCTAAGGGCTTCATGGGACATTTATAATCCTTTGACGATATCGGANGAGATCTCACGAATACAGGAGCTTGATAATGCAAGCTCACTTTTTCCATGTTAAATACTTCAAAACGTATAGTGATTTAAACTTTGAGAGTTTTGTTGGCTACATTATTTAATAAATTTATAGAAAAAAAATAGTTTATGGTTTTTTGTTAACTTCTCATTTATATTTCCGTAATTATAACTCAGACCCTCGATAATAGGAACAGGCTCGATAAAAGCGACATCTACCTCTATAGGAGTTCTACCCCAATAAATATTACTTATGCTGTGCTGAATCAAAAGTTATGAGGTCTTTAGGGTTAGCAAACTCATTTTAGATGGCGTACTATAGCTATAAAAAAATGGCGTCACTGACACACTGTTACTATAAGTAACGATAGTAAACGGTAATGTTAACTTACTTATGTAACAACATATCTGTCACACTGACGTCAGGAGATCACGGATAGTAAATTATTGTCAATGTGACGCCATTTTCCTCTTAGCTACAGTACGCCATCTATGCTGAGTTTGCGGACCGTAGAGACCTCATACCTAGGCAATTTATACTTCTTTAAAATCATGATAAACACCAAAAATCTAACTCATCAATCTGTGTTGAAGTTTTGTGATATTGCTTCCAGAAGTTCTCGTCGATCAGAAAGACTATTAACAAAATGCATAACCAATGCTATTAATTTTAAAGACTTAATTTACACAAATGAGAACTATATACCATATTACTACTCTATCAGAACTCTTGTTACTACTCCACCTATAAACGTTGAAATAGGCAAAAAAATTCGAAGCCTACGATATTAACATGTCTGTATACTTAGCGGAGTGTGCAGCTATAAATGAAGCGTTAGACATAATTATTGATCTAAGTATAACACATACCATTACATTTTCTGATTCTCTGAGTGTATTACTTAGTATAAACACAACCCAAAGTAATGTGCAAACTAACTACCTAGTATTTTGTTGTAAGCAAAAACTTTTGCATTACTTGCATGAAAATCCTGATTATTTCATAAAACTATTCTGGATTCCCTCGCATTCAGGAATATTAAAAACTGAAATGGCAGATCAACTAGCCAAAGAAGTAACCGACCTTAACATAGTTAAAAATTGTAAAGTGCCTTTTACTGACTTCAAAGAACATTTCAAAACGTTAATGTATACTACAATAAATAAAAATTTAAAATAACAAGGTACTATAAAAGGTATAAAATTTTTTACTGAATTCTACAAAGACAAATATCTCCATGGTTTGCTCGAAAAAATCTATCTCGAAATCTTATAACATGTACCAACAGATGTCGAGCCAATCACTGTATAGTTTAGCAGCCTTTTGTTGTATTAAAGTTATAAATAACCCAAAATGCAAATGTGACCGAAGTGACGAGGACATTGATCATGTTCTCTGGAGTTGTAAAATATATGACGACAGACGTATACAAATTATCAATGATCTAAAAAAGTGGGCTAAATCACCCTTACTCCAGAGATATGATAGTATCCTTTCCTAACATTAAAGATTGTCAAGCGATCATCTAAGCGATTTATTCTATCCGCGTTAAATTTAAGTCTCAAATGTAATTAAAGTTATATGTATCAAATCAACACGCTTTGGTTTTCTGTAATATAACACTGTAAGCTGAAATGGGCTAAAAAAAAACAAGCCCCAAAAGTTTTAAATAAAGAAAAAAAAAAAAAAAAAACGATCCTTAATATGTTCACCTCACAATAATATTCCTTCATTAAATTGCATGCGATATTTACTTTAAAAGGAGCCTCTACAAACAAACACTACAATTTAAACAAAGTAGTAATTTATTGCCAAAACGAAATTGTAATTACGGCATAAAGATATGTGTAGACCTTACAAGAAAACTACTCGTGCCGGGAGCGGAACTTCACTGCAAGGTAATGGCGGCAAGATGCGAACAACCTGATGCAAAGTTGGGCAAAAATGGCCAAACACGTTGAAAATGAGAGTCTAACTGCTGGGCGAGAGCAATCCGACCTCTTCGAAGTTCAAACGAACAGAAGGGACCAGAGCTCTGCGCTCGCAAGGGTCCTGCGATCGTCGAGAAACGTCTGTGTTCTTATAAGTAGGGGGGGGGGGCGAGCACACAAAAACAGGTGTATTTGGCGTGGTCTCTTTTCCATCACCTGTCTCACGTGCAGAAGCCGATCCCAATATATGCCAGTCTCTCTTTTAAATTGAGGCTTGTCATCTGCTGAGCAGTGAACTTTCGCGTAATATTCACTTACAAGTGAACAACACTTACCGTGTCACTCCAGTCTACTGAGATAGTTCCATTTCTCATTCAATAATTAATCATTACACTTTTATATATACATCATATCCCCAATCTGCTAGTCGTAAGAGAAGAAGTCAGCTGACCGTGCCCTTCAAAAATTCCGTTACTTGTGCTACGGGCAGCTGTACGGACTCTCTCTTTCTCTCTCTTTCGACGTCTCTGAGTCAGGAAGAGGGGAAAGGGCTATATAAGTAGCTGGCTTTTCTAAATTCCTCAACATATTGAAAAAGTGGAAAATGGGACTGTTGCGGACGAGTCGTAAAATCAGTAAGTAGTGTAATATATAAGGAATAACTCAGTAATTAAGTCATAAATGTACGAAAGTGAATGGGGACAATAGGATGATTTCTTGGAAAGTTAATAATATTTCTCCACTAAATTTACAGTGATAGGTATGGTAAAGCCCTGTGATCTGGACACCAGGAATTAATACTTGTACAAAATAAAACTGCTTAGTAAATTGTGCTTTTTTTGATCATTACGAAATACATTACAGGACTGTATGGTATCAGTTAGAGAATTGGTAAATGGGTGCGACAATACAGCCCTACACATAAGTGGCAAGTGGGTGGCACCGGTGACTGAGCCAGTAGGCTTTCGTGGTAACCAGGTAAAAAAATTTATATTTCTATTCCTACCTTAAGAGATTGATTGTCACGTAACTGAAGCCTTTTTATTCGTTCTGTAATTGTACGGGACTCACGAATACTTAGCGGGTAAATTTGATAAGTTTAAAAAAATATAGTTTAAAAAACCAATACTTGAAATAATTAAAATTTCATCATGTAAGATAACTGAAGAGATCATATTTTTGGATTTAAGTAGATCCAATGGTTTATTGGAAAATATTATTTGGAATATCAATTTCGTTAAATCGAAGTGATAATGAAAATAAAAAAAGAGTCTGCATTGTTACAATTACCTGGAGTTCGATACTATTTAATTTATTTATACTATTGAATTCAATTGTCTTTTTAAGAGTTAGTATATTACTTGACAAAGCTAAATTTTAAAGTATTGGTTATAGTATCTAAAATTAAAAAGTTGTTAATACAATTATTGGTTTGAAGAAAGGATCCGAGCAATAGATAACAAGAAAATTAATTTTTCTTACTTTTTACGAGATAGAAAATGCAGGAAAGTTATTTTTTTGGTAGTATATTAAAATTGAATAACGAAATGTACATATAATCGTCAATGCAAATTAAATCAAATAACAAAATAACTAAACCAGACGAAGCACGAATTATATATATAAANTATAAAGTTTAAAATTAAGATAGGAAAAAATTTAAACTGAGAATGGCTACGTTAGTCATGTGTTTAAAAGTATTGGAATTTCGTACATTTAATATTGTTAATAATAAAATAAGCGCAAGAAAAAAAATACGACTCTAAAATTTTTCATTCACTCGGCTCTTTCTTGTATTATTATAAAAGGAAACTGTTGAAGGGGTAAGTTTTCCGAGTTGAATCAGAATCATCAAATAAGTCGTGATGGAGGCAGTCATCTGAAACAAAAACATTTTCCGTAAGCATTAAATACTAATTTGAAGATAAAATTTCAGAAAAAAATCGAATCATATAAATAAAAGTTTTTTACCCCTTGAATCAAAGAGAAATCAAGATCGATGAATCCAAGAGCTGAAAATTTCAGGGGGTTTTGTATAAGCTGGATGTTAAAGTCTCGAATCTACAAAATAATTTATTTTTGTACATTTGACAAACACATGGTGGTTGTATCTCAGTATAAAACGGGGTCTAAAAAATTCTATTGGGTAAATAAAATATAATTGATGTGCTTTTTATATATGTTATTATCATGTTAACGGGGTTAATTGTTGATTTGAAAAAAAATTATGTTCTAATTTTATTCACCAGCACATGTCATGTAACAAAATACTTTGTGTAAAATGAAAAATTTTCATTAATAAGTAATTCGATAGAAATTAACCAACGCTATTATTTCCCTAATTCAAAGTAATAAATTTATCAACTTCGATTAATTAATTAAATATATGTATTTACATTTTGAAAAATTTTAATTTTTATAAGAATCAAAATAAAATTATATTATAACAAATGCACTATACGGAATTATTTTATGTAATTCATTACAAACGAAGACTAATGAATTTATAGCTATTTACTAGGAGAAAAAAGCTAGCCTTAGTTTATTAAAATCAGATATCATATTCTCTACATAAGTGTCATATTCTCGTAGAAATGATACACTGATAAAAAAATTTTACTTTTCTTTAATCCGCGTTTTATTTGAATAAATGCTAATATGACTGGCATTAAAATCACAATAATTAAATTTTATTTGACCAAGAAATTCAATTCTTTAACAGCCCTTAAATTACAGGACACATTTATCTTAATGTGTATTTAATACACAAAGACCAGTACCTCACTTTGAATGTCACTGTTAATTGTCGGATCATCGTACAATTCGTTAATAACATCTCCTGTTCTAATCGACTGCCGACGACGTATGAAATTAAATCATGAAAATTATAAATAGCCTGTGCATGACTATTTATTAAAATAAAAAAGAAATTTTATTTTAAATACAAACCTCTTTTGAACAATAATTACAACTATTGCTGATAAAGAGAATTTTTATTATATAATAGCTAACCCAAATGGAAACGACTGAACACGTTTCCAAAATTTCTATGCGCGATGCGTACTTATCGACCAACGTAGCGTACATAATGTATAGGTCACCCGTGATTACTGCAAAAGCCGCCACGATCGACAACAACATTTGTACGCCGTACATACTGTCCGCGTCACGACAAATTTTGACCACCAGTAAGTGAATCCTCCTGTCAATTGATAGACAATTATAGTGACGAGAAATGTATTTATTGATAGAAAATTTATAATTATGTTCGAAAAATAACGAGAAAAATTAATGATACTTGGATATTTTTAAGACGATGGCGTGATTTTTGGGCATTCCGTCAACCATGTAAACATCTAGATTTTTCGACTCCTTAGTTGGAAGGCTCAAAAGACGCTTATGCTGAGGAAATTCCATCGTCGTTGTAATCATGTTTTTTAGAACTTCGTTGACCATTTGAAGTCTATAACGCGCACAACTGCAGTGCAAAATAGAAAAATTTTTACTAAAAATTTAATTTAAGGCATTGTACCATTTTTGCGTATCCTCGTATATGTATAATACACGTACATGAACGATTTCAAACAATCATCGAGATTCAAAATTAAATTAAAACAATAGTTTTTACAATCCTTTCTTAATAGTTTTATTTTACTTGAAATTTTAGGTAAAGAGACAAGTCTTAATCACCATTAAAATGTTGATGTGACAGACATGTGACATGTGTTTTTATCAAGAGGTAAAATTGTGTCATACATACAAATAGAAACATGCTAATAATATGTAATCTCGTAGGAAAGTCTTGAAAGAATATTATTCGGGTAATACCAAACTGTCCCACAATAACGCTATTATAGTTCAATAGTTGAAAAAAATCAAAAACATGATTCAATGTGAAATTTGATGTTAATTTTCATGAAATATTTAGGTACTCTATGAAATCTCGTGTGATTTTATAGCAGTAAAATTTTATAATAATAATAATTCTTTGAAAAGCAACAATATTAATAAGCAATCTTTACTTTTTCATGTACAGAAATTATACATGATCCAATTTTTTGTTTTTACTAGAAGAATAAATTACATGTTAATAGTTTTTTTACTAAGAAAACTCTTCGAAAATGTCTGTTTAATTATACACATTTTAAGGGGGAGGATCAACTTGCGAATGCAGACGTTGAAAAAATATCAGTCACCATATAACTATAATGACTATAATGATATTTGATTGCAGTAAACGTAGTTACTTGATGAGTATGTGACTAAAATATAATACATTTTAATTGTGTACCAAAGTAATGACGCTTACTTTAATGAAAGTCAAAGTTCATCGTGGAGACTGGTATTTTCTCGACTTACGGAATAGTAGTTGTCCCTGCTTTACTCTTTCAATGACCTTAGGATTGTTAGCAAAATTATTCGTAATTTTCAAACAAAATTTCATGAGCACTTTTATTATTTTAGACTATCTCATTAACTAACCCCTTCACTTATTTTTTGGAATTTAAACAAGGTAATCATTAAAAAATATTTATTTTGCATCAATTATATAATTGCCTTAAATAGATAATTTTTATCTGATAATCTGAATTCTTAACAAAATTATATTGTTTTTTGATAAAGTTAAATTGAACGTTACGATTGATAAAATTCCTTTCTGTTGACACAATACATTGAAAATTTGATAAGTAACCCCTAGAAAACGTATCACAGTTATTGAATAAAACTTGGTCCAACAAAAAAAGTTAGATAAAAAATCTATAAAATAATGGTTTCCAAGTCTGGTCATTTCAAGCGGAGCAACTTAAAAACCGAGCACAAATTCACTTCAAATAACCCATGTAAGATGATTCCTCGAAAAGTCGTTCACGTGCATGAAATTCAAACAAAATAGGTATACTAATCAAGGAGGCGATACGTTCTTGACAATGTTCATAAACGTCAGGTCAGCGATGAACATGACGAACACGGGGTAAGATATCGTGATGGTCATCAAAAGCCTATGGTACAGCGGGACATCGTTAAGCTCGATAAACGCCGCGTTGAAGCCCATTATTAAAAACGTGAACGCCGAGTTGGCCACTATACTTCCGATCTGGCGCTTGAATATCTGCCCGCGGACGTTTTTAATGCCGATCTGGTTCATCATGTCATCGATCAGTGCAGCTTTCATCAGGCACTTGTGCAGCGACTTCAAAGTATTCATAGATCAAAAAGTTGTTATAGTTAAATATTTCGTAGTGTTACAAGGAATACACGTAAACATGTATACCTGACTGCGGAACCAGCCCAAAGTAAGCGTGACGATGGTGAGCAGGATGTGCGCGAAGAAGAATATTCTGATCGGCAGAATTATCCTGGACGCGTCGTAGAGGGAGAACCCGTTGGATTCCGAGTAAGTGAGTCCAGCGAGGACGCAATACGTGGCAAGTAACATCGACGTGTAAACGAAGCTTATGACCGGACGCGGTTTCCCCAGTGGGTACTCGATCACGCCTATGCCGAAGATCCAGTTGAACATGAAAATCGGCAGGACGGACGACGTTGGTGCGTTGCGCGTTGTGCTCGACATTGTAATTTTGGTTGTTTTTTTTGGAAACTTTTACAAGTAATTTTTTTGGCACGAATATTTTATTTACCGAAATTTGGATTTTCTTTTTTTTAATTTTTTTTATTCGGGTGAGTCACTGGTGTTATCTTTAGGAAAAATAAAAGCAATAAACTCGTGCAAATACAATTCTTACACTACGCTTGGCGTCGTTTCTCTGCTCCTCCCTTCCCTTAACTTAATAATTGCAATTGTAGCCGCCAGAATAATAACACGTTCGTATTAGAAAAGCTTTCATGTAGATTATTTTCCTGAGAAAGTTTACGAGCTTCCCCGGCGAAAAAAGTTGCGTGAGATATCGATCTTAGATATTTTTGAATGATACTGGTATGCGGGCACATGATATTATAAGCATAATTTATCAAAGCACTGTCATTAACACTGATGACGAGTGCATGTATTTGGATGCATTTTTTTTATTACAAGGTAAATATTTTAGTGCGATGAAATAATACTTCTATGATTGTAGTCACCAATTTTTTCAAATGATTTTGCTTTTTTTTATGAAGAGAAAATTTTTACATTACTAATTGGGGTTTTTTCCAAGCTGAATAATAATCAGCAAATAAGTTATTATTGTTCCAAACAGCTGAAATCAATTTATTTTTATTAAAAACATGTATATCTGGCAATTTTAAGTTACTGACAAATTTAACAATAAAGGTTGAGATGTTGATTTTATAGACATATGGGTGTAATAAATAAAGCACATAATATACTTATATATAATAAAAAAGTACAAATATTAGATCTCATGTATGAACCGAAAAGTAAAAAATAGTTTGTCATCGTGTTAATGTGAATTGAAAAAACCGGAGTCACCAAAATATTTTTTTGTATAATAATATACAACATTGGAGACCCCTGCTTATCTGATAAGTTGTGAAATGACAGAGTACCCAAATTCATATAACTAATAAAAAATTCTTTGCGATTCGGGAACGAAAAATCCCCATGACGAACAGTAATCTTCGAAAACGCCTTTATAGAGTATAAAGAATCGTAACAACATTGAAGCCTAAAAAGTACATGTGGCTGCAAGTGGAAAGTATGTACTTGGTATTATCTTTAAGCTGATAATAAAATTATTTGCAAGTTATAAGCTTTTTTTTTTTAACTATATTATCATAGTAAACTATACATGCTATCCTTTTAAAAATGGTCCTCGTATTGGATCTTCTTTCTTATTGCAGGATTTAAATAACGATTTTATTTGTTCGAGGAACATAAATTTTTCTATGCAAAAAATGGAACGTACAAATGAATCAAATTACACATAAATGAAAAATAAATTTATTTTCGGTTCTGAGATATCAATCCTGTATCACCGAAACACCTACGTATAATATTTAATCACTTGAAGTATCTTTGTGAACACGGTTCAATTCCAATCGGCATGAAAAGGCTCATGAAAAATAAGCGAGTCATCTCAACCTTTGAACATATCTTTTCAAAATCCACTTACCTTGCATCTCAATGCACAATCGATATCTATAAAACCGTGCGCTGTGAATTTCAATGGTTTTTGTATCAATTGCAGATTAAAACTCCGAATCTGCAAGAAAATTATTTTTGAGAAATAGTTACAATGAAACAGTGAGTAAACACAAGTAAATGTACGGAAACCTCAGCTCGAGCTTCTTCCGGGAGAAATTCTTCGTCGTACAGCTGATTGATGACATCTCCAGTCTTGCCCGACTACAAACAAAAAATCGCCTCAAGGACATTAATATGGACTACGGAAAACAAAAGTAAAATCAAAATTCTAACCGACTCGGCACATGAGCTACAGATCCATGAAACGAAATACAACTTTAACGAGTATAAAGTCATCAAGAGAAACGTAACTACAATTGACTTTTCAACCTCTTGGTGCGAATATTTATTAGTTAAAACGATGTAGGTGTTGTAAATCATTCCCGTCAGTATTATAAATATCGCTCCAATGGATAAAAGTAATTGTAGGCTGTAGGTGGCGTTTGCCTCGTGGCATCCTTCCATAAGTTTTAAATGAGCATATCTGCATATAAGAATAATTTTGATGGATAAATTATTTTTCACGGATAAAAAAATGTATGTATATTACAATAAATTGTTACTTGGCTGTTCTTATTATGTGGTAATAGTT
Source organism: Copidosoma floridanum (assembly GCF_000648655.2). Next base: position 335,305 of record NW_019379688.1, read on the forward strand.
TTTTGTTACAGTTTTCTGCGATTCAAATCCTAATCTGATTTTTTTATGCAGAGGACAATCGATTGTTCCCGTCAAAGAGGTTTCAAGTTTTTCGTTCAATTTTCGGAATTTGTATTGTATGTAGCTGATAAATGTCAAAAATTAATAAGATTTTTCAATACTCACTTTGCAAAAGACATGATACAATAAAAAATAATAATAATAATAATAATAATATACTCACCCTACAAGACTCGAAAATGTAGAATCCGTAATAAATATTAGAGTCATCGGATATACTAGCGATACAAAAGTTAGTATTTTCATTTCCATGGGCAAATTTTTTGGCAAGCAAGTTATATAAATAATTGCAAGCATTCCCATGGTACATAAAAAACCAAAACAGACTTTTATTGCTTGAACCTTCGTTACTTTGGTGTAAGCTTTTGGTATGCCAATACTTTCCATCAGATTGTCTGCCAGTTCCAATTTAGAGAAACACCTCTTTATGCCCTAAAAGTATACAATAATACATTGACATTGCAAAAACTACTCTACACTCCAAAAACCCCTTCCCTTAAAGTTAAAATTGGGATCTTGCATGAAAAATTCTAAGTATTTGTTCCATTTTATAGATTGTAAAAAAATATTGGACACGTATTTTTTCTTTTTTTATATAAACATGAATTAACAGAGATGGAGCACGTTAAAATTCAAGAGTGGGGATAAAATATGTCATAGGGACACAAAAATTGCGTGTCCTTATGACGTCATAAGCTCCCACTCTTGAACTTCGACTTGCTTTATCTTTGTCAATTCATGCTTATATGAAAAAAGAAAAAATACGTGTCCAATATTTTTTTACAATCTACAAAACTTACCAAATAAAATTTTTCATGCAAAAACCTCAATTATGCAAATAGCGAAAATATATTGATTTAATGTTATTAAAAAATTTTACTGCTTAGCATTATCTTATATTCTTATTAGCAAACTACAATAAAGAGATGAGAAAAAAAAAACTTACTTTACTGTTACCCCATCCCAAGATCATCGTTAAAATTGCGAGTACACTTCTCAGCCAGAAATATACAACTCCTCGTAGGTCATTGTCATGTACTGCAAACAATTTGACGAAAATCGGATAAGTGATCAAAGCGACTGTCGCAAAAGCTCCCAGCTGAATTGAAGAGTAAACGAAACTAAAAACCGGATGTGGATTGCCGATCGGGTATTCGATCACTCCGACTCCAAACAGCCAGTTTACTATGTATATAGAATACGATAGTCTTGAAAATTTCTCGGATTCTGTCATTTTTCGCTGCTTATCAGTATATTATTTTCAATTATTCGTGATTCACACGCACATATACGCACACTTGACGAGGCAATAAATCACGTGTGATAATTATATAAAAGCCCGAATGCGCTTGTTTCAATGATTGTGGATATTTTCAACATAATGCACAAGCATCGCAAACGAAACTTGCAAATGGTCGATATAGTAATGAATGTGTTCGAGTCTATTTCATTGTAATTTGAAGCTCGCGTGAGAGATACGAGTCAATATAATTAGTTTTTAACGACACGAGCACATCGCGTAAGTGTGTGTAATGAAGCATGCTATGAAAAAAAAAAAAAAAAAAAAAAAAAAAAAAAAAAAACTACATATTACGGTCGTGACGCCATATATAGCTGGCGTGTCTGTCTGTCACAAAGTATTTGTGTGTGTAAAAAATCTCATCGATTGTACGAGTTATTAAATATTTCCACTAAACGAGATTTCACGGGGCGTACGATAAAAGTGGGATAGGATTGATTTAAAACAGCAATGGATGATTTTTTTTTATCAAACCATGATGTACCTATGATACGATAATTTTATACTTGTGAGAGTAATAACTGTGCAGTGAATAAAACTTGGTAGTCGTTGTGGTTGGCCAAATACTCGATTATACCGATTCTAAACATTATACGTATATATAATTCGTTCATTATTTAGAATATTGGGTTTTCCAATTGTTTAATAGATTTCATCAAACAACTCTTTCATTTTTATTAAGAGTACAATTTCTGATTTGAAAAATAGATTTTAGCCAGTATACATATTTAATGAAAACAAAACTTTATGATGAATGTTTAATGCATTGAAAAATATTTTACTTACATTCATCACTTTTGAATAGCAAGAACGAATAATCGCTATTTTTTTTAAATATTTTACTCTCAGTACTATTGATTAGAATAAAGAAAGAAATAATGTTAGAAAAATTATGACGAAACATTCTCTTCATCCATACAACTTAAAAAAAAGGTTTTCAAAAAACTTTTGGGTGTTTTATCACAGATATCCTGAAGTAAACAATAAATAATTTCAGTTGCACAGAAGAAAAAGTTACAGACTAACCAAAATATTCTGGTTTTGCTTACGAAAAATTAGCTTCTGAGAGACTCTATCAGATGGGTATAAGGACTTTTACATTTTTTAGATCATCACAGTCTTCAGATGTTCACAGTTTTGAAAACTATTTCAAAATTAAAATATTTACATACTGTTATTCACATACTATTTATTCGCATCAAGTTAATTTTCTACCAGATAATAAAAGTAATAAGTAATCGAATAAAAATTTTTAATAACATTTATTGACACCGATATTGAATTTTTAAATGTTGGGAATTTTCAGGAGAGTGTAGTATTGCTATTGTTGTTGTGAGTGAAGTACTAAAAATATTACTTTACGTCATTTTTATTGCATCGGAAGGTTTTACAAATAAGAAGTAAGTAATCATTGGTAGAAATAAATTAATATTCAACACAGTTTTAGAGAATTGTATACTAAATATATTTTTATACGATTCTTCTTTTGCAATATTTAGAAAAGATTGAAATTAAAATGTGGCCAAGTCTTATTGAAAAAACTATAGGTACTTTTACATGAGAAATTCCGTGATTTTTTCAATTCGTTTTAGTGGCTTAAGACTTAAATATATAATTTACTTGAGTTCAACTGAAACTGAATGTTGTAAAAGTTTTTCTCGTAATAAGAATTATTTAGTAAAAAAAATTTAAGCTTCTTCCTAAAAACAAAGTACGGAAAAATATTCCTTTCGTACAAGTAAATGTACAATAAAATTGTTTGAAAACTGTGTTAAATTAATAATGGAATTTTGTTTTATTCTTTTAGAAATAAAAAATAATTCCAATAAAATTTTTACTCATTAAAATATAAATGATATTTAAAAAATTGTATTATACACATGCAGAGTTAGTACAGAATGGTCAATATACGTTTCAAATAAATGTTTTTTTACTAACATGTTATATAGTGACGTAAACATCAAAGGCTGCACTGCATTCACGAGTATAATACATTAGTGGCCAATATATTGAAAATCTATTCTTCAACTCAACAAATATGATGTATGATACATTATAATCGATGTTCCTAATATGTAAATTTACTTTTCTTTTAAACTATGAATTTTAGATAATTATCATGGGTTGAGAAATAAAGCTGCAAACTATTTAGGATTTTTTATTATTTTCTTTAGTTACAATGACATTTATTATAATTTAGAAATAGTTCTAAGCTTTTGAACTGTAAACCCTGGATTGTTTCTATGATTTGCTGCTTGTTTCGTTGTCCGATGAAACCTCAACAAGCGCATTAGCCGCTTTTACCATGTCTGGCTCATTTTGTATCAATATCATCAAGTACGTTGTAACTGAGCCTACGAACTTTTAAAAAATATATCAATTAATAATTACAAATACAAATTATAAATTTTAAGAAGATGTTAGTAGAACGTACGAAAAATATGAAAACTAAATAAAAACTAGAATGATTGAGCGAAAAAATGTTAAATATTAAGTAAAGGTCACTAAATTTACAGGGTAAGTAACTGAAAGTAAATATAAAAAATATATCAGCAGATTAAGAAATGAGACAGTATGATACAGTAGATGGAAAGTTTAAATTAATAAAAAAATATTGAACTATTTTTAGACATGCCAACTAAATTTAAATAATTTACCCCTCTCACAAAACCAAAATCCAGAACTATCAAACCCGATGCGGTGAAATACAAAGGGTGTTGCATTATTTGCAGTGAAATTTGATGAATCTGAGGAATAACGTCAATTATATTTAAGAAAAAATATTACTCATTTTATATACAAATTTAAGTCTATTGAAAACCTCGTCCGTAATTTTTTTCTGCCATCTCGAAACTTGAATTTCATGAGCTAATTGACTTGTTTTTTGAGACTGAAATAAATCGCATCAGAAATAAATAAAATAGTGCTTGGTATAACGAATTTCAATTATATGCTAAAACTACCTCTTCTGAAACATTAACCGTTACCCGAATGACACACATAATCCTAAATATACTCATGGCGATCCATATCCCAAGTGTATAGAAGTGATGTATTTTTTTAGCTAATGAATAGTTCACGTCGATGTAAACGACGTAAGTACAATAGCCAAACCCAGTTAATAATAAAAAAGTGGCTGCCATTTGTAATGACAGTTGTTTGCTGAAAGTATCGTTAACTTCTCGTGACATCGCGCACAAGTCCAAATGAAGTTGTCTATAATATAATTAAGAATTAATAAAAATAATTTTTCATCCATCAAACTTTACATACTTATTTTCTGCTGGTTACAAATATTGAAAGCTTTTAGTGTGTAATGTATTTATTTTACAACGTAGAAAATTGCACATTTTCAACATTTAAACTGCTTAAAAAAATTAATAACACAAAACTAAATGAATTACCTTACGATTCGTAGTACAAATTCGATATTATTTCGGTTTTTGTTGTAATGAACTGGTTGCACGGTAACTTTATTGATGTACTTTTTCATTGTATTTTGATATTTATTGTGATTTTTTAAGTCGTCCGGCTGTAGTGCTGACGATGTTGCACTCTGAACAACTGAATTCAATCTTTCGAATCTTGTACCCAAAATACTAATTCACAAAATTTTTAAATTTATTTTAAGTTTGATTCAATAAAACAAAACATGGGCGATAAAACTTACTAAATAATTAAATAAAAATTCAGCTCATTAGTGAGGTTTAATATTAAGGGGAATTGAAACAGTAAAACTCTTACGAGCATATCATAAAAGTCATCAAAGTAATAATATGCGATGGCTAAGTCACTGCTTAATATAACGCAACTACCAAAACACCAAATGAAAATGGCTTGCATGCACAAGTCGAATGTCGCCTTGTATTCTGGATCGATTCCAAAAATTTCCAGCGTTTCGTCAGCAAGAGTAATTTTTTTCGCAAAAGTTTTTACTTCCTGTCAAAAAATTATAAAAAATACACCACAGTACTGACTTACGAATCATTAATTATTGAAAATTACGTTTGCACAAAAAATCGAAATAAATCAACTTACTTTGTAATTTTTAAACCCCAATATAGTGGACACGACGGCAATGAAAATATTACTCAAATGAATTATTCTAATTGTTGTTATCATCGTTTCGATGGCAAAATAATTTATATGAGACATCCTTCGAAATTGCCAAAAAAAGTAAACATAAATGATGCTCCTGACAACAGCGTATAGTATGCTCAGCTTGGGCCACGGTATTCCGATCGGCATCTCAAAGATCGTTAGTCCCAAAATGCCGTTGTAAAGGCAAAGTGGACGCAAAGCGTTTAATATACTTGTCACGTGTTTCGGCATTTTCCCGTTGATTTGACTACAAAATCAATATAATAATTATAAAAATCAATCGTTGTCGTTACTTAGTGAGTTCGGCTCATCGCAACTCATTCCGTAAGGTATAAAGTAAAGCGTTAAAGTATCGAACGAACGCGGTGCGTGATCGTATCGTTGAAATGTTCGTACGAGACGTTATCGAGACGGAGGGTTTCTACATACTGTAAAGAGGATGTGCGAGACCCTGAGTGTCAAGGGTTTAACGAGTGAGAGTCGAAGGTCACACCTGTGCGTGTATATTTTAATTATAGTTCCTGCGAACGTGTATATTATATACTAACACTGTTTTTGTTTGGCATATCGATGCGAAGGCTTTTTGTCGGTCATTCAGTTAATTTTTAATGAATATTCCAACAAAACATATGTACTACGTAAAATCGTTTTATTTTATTTCAAATAATTACCATTTGCGGAAAAAAAATTGTTTTTTTTAACATGTACATAACGTAAAAATTAAATTAAAAAATAAAAATTAATAATCAAGAAATCATAAACGTAAAAAAATCGTGTCTGTGGAATTATAAAAATTTTTGCCATAACCAACTGAAACAGAAGTGTTATACGCATTTAAAATCAAGAATTATAATCCAAAGAAGGGCGGCAATAGTCAGCGTGTGTATGCGTGTGTGTGTGTGTGTGTGTGTGTTGTGTGATGCGTGGTCTAGGGAAGAGAAAGGCGCACGGGCGCTTGCAGCGCCGCGTTACTGATGTGTTCGCGTGAAGAAGCGGGATCGAGGGATATACCTCGAGACGCGAAGGTGGCAAGACGTGTCGTGAGGCCTGCGAGCGAGCGTATGAGAGCGCGTGTAAGCGCGAGACGTTGTCTGTGCCCACAACTCATTGTCATCTAATTTTTAATAAATACTTTTAATTAAAATACCTCTTGAGCATCTCGCTGAGTTAATCACCCTGAATCCTGTTCCTTACAGAAGGTACTTAAATATTTCACAAATTAACTAAAGCAGACAATTGAAAAATTATAAAGTCAAAAAAATTTTTTAATACGTAACTGATGAGACGAATTGTTCAGAAGGTACTTAAATATTTCACAAATTAACTAAAGCAGACAATTGAAAAATTATAAAGTCAAAAAAATTTTTTAATACGTAACTGATGAGACGAATTGTTCAGAAGGTACTTAAATATTTCACAAATTAACTAAAGCAGACAATTGAAAAATTATAAAGTCAAAAAAATTTTTTAATACGTAACTGATGAGACGAATTGTTCAGAAGGTACTTAAATATTTCACAAATTAACTAAAGCAGACAATTGAAAAATTATAAAGTCAAAAAAATTTTTTAATACGTAACTGATGAGACGAATTGTTCAGAAGGTACTTAAATATTTCACAAATTAACTAAAGCAGACAATTGAAAAATTATAAAGTCAAAAAAATTTTTTAATACGTAACTGATGAGACGAATTGTTCAGAAGGTACTTAAATATTTCACAAATTAACTAAAGCAGACAATTGAAAAATTATAAAGTCAAAAAAATTTTTTAATACGTAACTGATGAGACGAATTGTTNTATGCATTGAAATTTCTGAATACTTAAAAACCAAATTTCTTTTTTTCCAGAATAAAAACATTCATTCTTTTTACTGAAAAAAAAAAAAAAAAAAAAATTTCCTATCAGATAAGTGCCACACACTTCGGTTGATTTTATATCATCCAAAATAAAATATGTAAATACTTTGACTTTTTCTTGAAATTGGGTTATTGGGTAAAAAATTTTTAAAACAGCAGAGAACATCGTACTTTTCTCATAAATATATATACACTATGTTGCTTCCTTACCGGAGAGGGGTCAACGGCACGTTCACATTCCAGTGCGCAAAAAGTAAAAAATTTAGGATTCTTCAATTTCCCGTCCCTCATTAAGTAATGTATTTCCCAAACTCTTGCCTATATACACTCCCGCGCATTTGTCACAATGAGCGCAACGAAGACAGCAATCGAGAGCCGAAAATAAATCCCCACGGGCGCGTGCCGCGGTTCATTTTCAGGCTGCCAAAAATTGCTGGCGGTACTTATAGTCAGCGGTTGGTTGGCAATCGTCGAGAGAGACCCCCGCTTCGGTCGAGGAAACATGTAAATGAAGCGTCTCATCGAGGGGTTGATTCTCTCTCGTGCGTATACATTGTACAACCAGTTGAGAGTCGATGGGCGGCGATGTATGGATTCGTTCGCGCGCCTGCGCTCCGAAATATCGAATCGACTCGTCGGAGCGCAGCCCACGGAGCTCCTTTTTTCTCGGCTTGCAAATTAATTTCCAAGGATCACATTGTACACGAGCTTACGCTTATTCGGGTTTGATTTATGTGTTTGAACGGGCTATGTGTATATACAATATCATTGCCTTGGACGCCTCGTGTGTACTTTACTGGAGTTTAGGGCTTTGCAGTACCAAGGCACTACTAGATTTAGGAGAAATATATTGTCTCGGTAGTAAAAAATAATTGTATTGGCAAGTCTAATCCTTGTCTTGTTAAAGTTTTAATGAGTTACAGTCTTTGTTTTATAATATCGTTTTGATGTTAGCAAACAAGTATTATTGGTATTATTGGATGGGATTCATAATTACTAAGAAAAATCACTAAAATTCCATCAAGTAAACTATATTATACCTCTCTGAAGTCAAAAGTTCAAGCGAAAAGTTACCATTGAGTATCTCAATCTCTGTTCACTGATTTTTAGCAGTTATATTCTTTGGTATGCTTTTACATAAAGTTAGGGAGGTTCTTTTTAATCCAAGCTCAGTAGAAAAATTATTTACAACTTTTCTGACTGCATTTCGGTCAGTAGATTGTGTAACAATCATTACTGTGTTGAATTTGTTGTATGCCATTTGTTGTAGAGCTGAGTCGTGGAATTACGTTTGTTTTGACTGATTGTAAAGACGTGATTAGGAAAATTTGACTTTTACTGTAAAAAAAATTTTGTAATGATGTTTCTGTCTTAAAAAAATATTTTTAATATTTAAATAAATG
>NW_019379688.1:344579-369674 GCF_000648655.2 Copidosoma floridanum
AAACTATTTATTTATATAAAAATAAAAATAAAAATTTTTTTCACGTCTTGCAAACTGATGTTATTTTTTATATTATTTTACTAGTTCGAAAAATTTAGCGCAATTTAAAAATCTTGTTTTTAATTGCTTTAAATTTCGACAACTTAATCCACAGAAAACTTGAGAAATAGATATTTCTCCACGATAGCTTTTTTAATCAGTGTTTTGTAAAAAATTAGAAGCAGATAAATGTTGGTGACGAGAGTTTTTAAATGAAATTTTTATTTTAGTTAAAAAAATTAATATTGACAACATTTTGTGGTAATGAATGAAATGTAACATTTGGTCATTTACTGTAAAACTTTATAAACTTCAATTTCACCAAACTTACGATGTACATTGTTTTTCGACCTATACGTGTTAAAATTTGTGATGCCTCTTTCAAAGGTTTATTCAGGAAAATTAAGTTTTATTTTTCCGTCTAACTATGTACGTATTTCTAGCTGCTGATGTTTTGTAAAATTGTTCATTCCATTAGTCTATATCCCAAATAAAATAAAATGTTTTGCTTAAATTATTATTATAATTAGAATTTTTATGAAAAATAATACGATCCAATGATGCTTGAAAAACATGTTCAATAAAACGTGTTCAATAAAAAACAGACCCTAACTGAAAATCTTATAAATTAAAAAACACCGAGCCAACTCGTGCTCGTCAACCCCTCCAGTCCAAAACTAAAGTTGCAACGAAACGACGTCTGCAGCATCAGAAACAAAAAAAGGCTGTATCGGTCTCCACGTATCCCTTGAAATCGATCAACCAGCGCGCGAAACAGAATGAAGAGAGGGAGTGGTTGGGGGGGGGGGGTGAATTAAGGGAGTCATCCTCGAGCGTCGATCCGTGAAGTTGGCCCTTCCGGTAATCCCATTCTTTTTCACTTAAGAGATAAAGAGAGGCTCGAGCGCTCCCCCAGGAGCTCCTGGACGCCCCGTCCCTATATGCGATGGAATTAGCTTGAAATGGGATTCTACGAGGCTCGAGCCAACATATGTCCGAGTCGTGTAGTATACCGCGCCTCTTTTTCGCTCGGACGCCCGCGCATGGATTACGACGACGCATATTGTTTATTTGATAAGTGAATAACAATTAGATTTTTGCATAAAAAATTCTATTTGGTCCGTCTTGTATAATTTTAAAAAATAATCGACACGTATTTTTTCTTTATTCTTAAAAATAAAAATTGAAAAATATATAATATAGTATCTGAAAATATGGTATTTTAAAAGTTACAGAAAACATCATATATATGTGACGTTGTAAAGTATACATGACACATGCATGTCTACAATTAAGTAGGAAAAAAATGAGCCCAGAAACGTACAAAACGATTTAAAACTTTCAAAAACACAGCGTCTTGAAAAAAGTATCAAACATACACATAACCTCAAATAACGTAGAAACCCTTACATGAAATTCGCTCAAAATTTAACGTTGTCAACATAATACCAAAAACAAGTATTCCGGAAAGTTTAAAGAAAAAGTATTTATTTTTACTCGAGTTACAGTAAGAAACCAAAATAACTATTTTTCACATATGTCATTGTGACGTCACATACACAAGGACAATGTATATATCTATGAAAATAGAGAATCTTCAAAGGGCTATATCTTATCAAGTTTTCAATTTAAAGAAGAATGAAAAAATACGTGTCAATTATTTTTCAAAATTATACAAGACGGACCAAATGGAGTTTTTCCGTCTTCTAACCTCAAAATAGCACCTTCGTCGCTTGATTTTGGGTTCTCAGACGAAAAAACAGTATTCAAAACTCGTTCAAAAAGGCTTTTTTACGAACCCTCGCCTTCGGCTCATGCCGTAAACCTTTCGGTTCGTAAATCGAAGCCTTTGCAAACTCGTACGTAAATAATAGACTATTTCATGCAAAAACCTAATTACCGAGATCGAGTTTTGTTTCATACTTACAGCGGTGCAATGACGACAATGATGACCAAAAGTTGAGTTGCGAGTGCACAAGGTAAGTATTGGAATAAACTTTGGAGATGGTTGTGGTACTCGTTTCCAATCAATTCACAAATGGCCGAGTTGCGTATCAAACGTGATTTATTCCAAATAAATGATCCAAAAAATATCTTTCGTTCAATACGAAAAAAAGTTGACACTTGAAACTTAGGTATGTATAAGTATGCTGGGGTTTACAAAAATATTAAAATCAGTCGTAATACGACGAATGCGTGGCGTCGACTCGTTGTGAAAAATATTCTTTGATATTCGTCTAGTACGCGGACTTGGGCACAATTATTTCAGAGTTCTAATCTCCGATTATTTTATACATTGTTTAACACTTTGAAAAAAATTTGTTTCATTATTTTTGCGCTGGATATTTTTTTCCACAACCTCTTGCGGTATACATTTTTTTGCACTAACAAATATTGCATTGTACTTTAGGGATGATGAAGTTTTTTTTAAATATTTGAACAAACATCGCTAGGTATTTTATTTATTTATATAATGCATTATTCAGGCTTAAAAATTTTTGAAGAACAAATTATATGTATAAGAAAAACAAAAAATGTCCAGCCCAAATAATGCATCACATATTTGGATGAAAAAAAAAAAAAATTACACCTCCTAGTATGCGTGCCCAAGTCTGCTAGTACGAACAAGTTACACCATTCTTTATCTTGTGTTGTCACGACTACACGTGATTCACTTTATCGGCAACAATTAACAGTTCCATGATTCTATTAATACACCGTTTTTTTTTCGTGTCAAAATATTTTCCTCACTCTCACCTTTGTGTCACAATCGAACGAGTATTCATCCAAACTACAACCATATGTATACATAATACTCCATTTTACAAACAAAGCCCACACTCTCACAACCCGCGCAAATGAAAAAAGCTGTCTATAATATGTACACATCAGCTCTTATTCGCAATATTGTCGAGCTCTTCTCGGTCGTTGCATATGCACAAAAAATCGCGCTCTGCATCAGGAACATTTATATGTGTATAGTATTTGGTTTGATTTTTATTATTATTTTTTTTTATCTCAGCTAGATGAAGAATGTTCGAATGGATCACGCCTCGAGGACGTGGTTGAGGTACGCGATGTAGCAGATGGCCAGCCGGAGGATCTCGATTTTCGAGAGCTTTTTGTCCGGCGGTAGCGTCGGCAGGAGCTTGCGCAGCTCCGCGAATGCGAGATTGAACGCCTCGACGCGCACTCTTTCCCTAGAAAAATGTTTTTTTTTTTTTTTTTTTCGTTAGACACAGGTTTTTTAATGAAAATATGAAAATGTTCATGGCTTTCATCATCATCCGGCTTTCGGGATTTTTTCAAAAACTATTATATTCAAGTTGAGAAGGCTTCATTGGTCGATAGCCGTGTTTCAATCAAACGTAAGTATATGTTTCGAAAAGGGGTATTTTGCGTTAAAAGAATTTTTTTCCGAAATCGTCTTACTTGTTGATGCTAATAATAGTGAAATAAAAAAAAAATTCAACGACTTTTATCAAACATATTTAATATTTTATTCGATTTCAATTTTGCTAGGTATATTTTTTACACATCAACAAATACACGCTGATTGCAAAAAATATTCAAAATGCGGAGAAGCACAAGTGGAAAAACTGATGTCTTTGTTTAAAGAATCGTATGAAATTTGTGCGTGTTTGGTGTTTTTAAAATTTTCTTGGACGAATACACAAAGCTGTTTAAAATGTGAGATGAACATTGCTCAATTGGCTAGGCTAATAAATGTAATTTAAAATAGTTCAATTGGCCAATAGATGTAAAAACACTTTTCACTTAGTTACAATATCAAAATTATTGTTATAACTACTAAAAACTAGTTACAGACAAAAGCACTTTTTTAAACGCATCAAACACACTACACGAATCTGTTTGTTTGAAGGTTTTTTTTTTCATTTTCTTCAATCATTATATTTAAATAACCCTATGCTCTTGATAAAAGCACAGTCATTTATGAATGTTCAAATAAAATCAAAAGCGTTTGTGGGAAAAAAAGTGAAATAATCGCACAATAACGTACTTACCTTGTCGCGTGCGCAGTTCTGTACTTTTGGGTGGCCCGTCGGCGTCGACGTCTTTCCTCCCTGGACAGGATTCCCACAGTTCCCGACGACGACACTCCGTTCCCGATCCCGTGCCCGTTACTCGGTATCGCGTTCTCTCTGTCTCTGTTCGCAAAAAATTTCGCATTCATCATTGTTGAATTTTTTTTTAAATATAATTATAGCGACGACAATTTTCAAACCTTTTGCGAGTCTGAAGACTCAGGTTGCAACAACTTGGGATCGGAAGTAGAGCCTCTCTTTCCATTTTCGCTGGCCTATCGGGAGATAAAATCGTTGGACGATGAATTTTCTGGAATACCTCAGCGTTATTTTTTCCAAGTGCTATAGTTACGCTCAATTATCTCGATCCCCGGAGGAAATGCTCTTCGAGCAAAATATGGCATAGTGGAAGTGAAAGGGGTGAGCTAATCCGATGATCGGACGGGCAAATATTTAACTCTGGCGCGAGTGCCGAATTATATTTGGTAACGGGATTAAGTACCTCTAATATTTCTTTGTTTTTCGCGTTACGAGCAATACCACGTAAGAACTCTAGTTGGGGGATCTTGCCAAGTTGAATGAAAAACTTTAAGGAGTAAAAGACTTTTATCATCTGTTTTCCTCAAAGTGTTACGAAAAATTTGCTAATGTTATCCAAGTACAGTTAGGTGTAGGTTTTTAATGAATTGTGGCGTTAATCTCAAAACAAATTTTTAGTTTTCTCTGTAACTTTGGGATGGTAGAATTTTTTTTTAACAATTCCGTGGATTTCTTAAGAGTACAGTTTTAGCTATTTGTAAGAATAGCTTTTTACGATCTAATTTATGTTTTAATTTCAGCATCAAACTACCTAATTTTTACTTATTAAAAAAAGGTTTTCAAAACCAAATCTCTATAAATGATGTTTCAACTGATTGGGCCATGAAAAATTCATAATATATACTAGGATGTCCGTTATTTCCCAAATTTTGTCTTCATTGTAGTCTATGATAAAAATTCCAATTAAAGCTGAATAGAAATTTAATTAAGTCGAGCCACCAGATGCATTTTATTTTGTCATTTAAATAACATGAAATTCTTAGTGGCTTTAAGAAATAGTTTTTGAACTCTTGTAATAATCTTTAATTTGCTTTTAAATGTGAAATCATATTGAGCATAGTTAATACTGTTTACTAAATTTTTTTTTTTTTTTTTTTGCTTTTTGAGGCAAAAAATTATTGATGACAACTCTAAAGAATAAAACAAAACACCTAAATTTATTAAAAACTATAGAATATTTTAAAAAATCCTCTAAAAAATTTAGAAGATGACTATAACTCTAATCAAAATTTTATTATGGGGTTAATAACTAAAGTTTTTTTTTTTTTTTTTTTTTAAGAAATCGCATACATGCAACTTAAATGACCTTCATCATCGTTACAAATTTTTCCATGACCAATATTCTTAAAATTAACGAGATCAATCATAATTTCCCTCCCCACGAAAAAAAGAATGGCAAACCCTGTACGTACGATAAATAACCCAAAGTCATGTTTTAGGTCTCGTATTGGAAAATAACCAGCTTTCCGTCAACGCCCAGCAACGAAAACAGTCCCATAAAAAGCTCCCCTCGAAGGAAGCCGTGGAATTATTGAGCAAAACGCGTGGCAATAATGTAAAACCCGCGGCATGAAAGTTTAACCAGAGACCCCAAGCCGGCGAGAGAAAAGCTTCACCCCCGTCGACTCCTTCAAAACACCCCAAAAAATCTCCACAAGAAAAAGACGCTCCCCGGGGAACTTTAAATCGCCAGTTTCGATTTCTAGGTATTGCCTCGAACGATGCATTATTGACGAATGCGGCGACGGCTATTTCGCCAGAGTATCGGCTGGGCGTAAAAAAATAAGGAAGGAAGGTGTTCTCGAGGTTTTTGCATTATTCACGGGGTCGCGAGATTTCCGTTTTTATGGGTGAGCGTGTCAATTGTCCCGTTCGGTTTTCATCGATTTTCTAACGCGTCCTTTGTTTATTTGTTCGAGATTTTATTCATACGTTGATTATCGATGAAATTCCTAGTTTTTTACACGTGGTGGTACGCAATCGATTTTATCATCTTTTTTTTTTTTTAATTGCAAAGAATACAAATTTCCCCCAGAATCTGTAAAGAAAGAACTTTTCGCTTATTGTAAACAGACCTGGGTCCAACAAATTTACAGATTTTCAAAAAATTCAAAGTAAAATTTTTTTCGACAGTCTAATGCACCGCGTTTAGTGGAAACTTTTTTTTCATCACTGTACTATAACGCATTGCTTTTTAGAGGGTTCGTTTTATTATAAAGTCTTTGAACAGCGTTTTCTCCTAAATTTATACATCCTCTCAAACTGTGTAAACCATTATTTAAGCTGAAAAAAAAGTTCAAAGCCTTGTCGAGTACTGTATCATAATCAGTGATAAAACATTTGTTTCCAACACGAATAATACATTGTATTGGAAAAAAAAAAAAAAAAAGTTACACGATGTGTTTGAAAAAGCACCCATGCCCAAAAGTCCGATTGCAAGTAATGCTTGAGCGATGCGGGTGTCATATATCCTGAATTTAATAATTAAAAAAAAAAAAAAAGATGATATGAAAGAAAATTTCATATCAGCTCGAGCCAATAACTTACCAACACAATGCAACAACGATAACTCATTGAGCTTTAATTAATCGGCCGTCCAATATAGTTTCGCCAACTTATCTTTGGTAAACACAAAAAGCGATAAACTTGCATTCACCCGTACCATGAGCGATCACAACTTCACGTAACATCCATCGACGACGACGAAAAGAAGAAAAAAAAAAAAAAAACTAAATCACAATATAAACATCACAGTACTCGAAGAGCAAAGGATACAAACAATCCCAAAGCGAAGATAACAATCCGAGCTCGTGGCTCGAGGAATCAATCGCGTCTGATAAAAATCTCGCCTCTGTACGGTCGCAGCATCCGCGTCCCGACTCTTCCCGGAGATCCCGCCCTGCACCTATGGTGGACCAATGGTGGGCTGGCACAGCATCCGGGAGGAGCCGCCTTCCGCGTGCGGGCGCCATTGTTCTGAAACGCGTTGTGTATTGACTGCGTGGCGGCGAAATTAACATGGCTTTTTTTCCCCCAAAAGAAAAGGGAGTACGAAAATTAAGTTTTTCGGGTGCGGTTAACTCTGTTTTTTGAGGTGTTATTGGGATGTGTTTTCTTTCTTCATTTCAACACCGAGGTTTTCATACATTTTTGGTCTTAATAATGGGTTTTTTTGTTTATTTCATAGAGTTGAAGGATGCTTTTTGTGTGGTTTTTGGCTTTAGGAAAAAAAAAAAAACAAAAAAAAAAAACAACTACTGATAAACAAAAAATTTGACGAAAGTTTTTTAAGCCATGTAAACCATCATAACTTTATTTAAATTCTTACTCCTATTAATAATTATTAAAATTAAACTTTTTACTCGTACTTCTAAATACTTGTATTGTTATATTACTAATTTTATCGTCATATTTGTAGTTCATCTCCAAGGTTACATCAGTTCTTGTATAATCTATGTGTTGTTCGAAGCTGCTTTTGAATTTTTAATGTACGTAATTTTTTTTCTCTATTCTGACAAACTTTCTATTTTTCTTATATCTTATTGATTATTTTATCTTCCGTTTTTATCACATCGTCATAATAAAATATGCTCATAAGTATATTGAGTAAAAGTTAAATTATCATACAATAGAAGTATTTTTTTTTCATGAATTTTTTTCCTCTAAAAAATATAAGGTGCAAATTGAAGCAAATACCTGGTAAAAATTTAATTACGATATAAATTTTTGAATGTCACTAAAAAATGGTAAAACTGAGTTTTAGAAGATGATGAAGATTTTTAGAACTCTGCCATTTGACTAAAAAAACTCCAAGGGACAAAAAAACCACATACTGAGCTTGCAGTATATAATCGTTAAAAATGACGGAACAACCGAGAGAATATACGACGGTACGAAAATTCTTTTGTCTCAAGAAAAGTTAAAGAGAGTCCGGGAGTGTACTGAACGGTCGCAGATGTTTCTTCACGCGACACCTGCTACCCAGTCTTAAAAATACGAGCCTCTTCTTACCCATAAATACCACGGAAAACTTCACGAACTATAGTATCAACGCTCGTTTTGATTGCCTTTGAGTGTTCCGGAACTGTTAAAATAATTTGCATATTTTTTTATGAAATAATATATTTTTTTATTGCGGGTTTTTCCCTATATTACATATATAGATAGAAGTGGTACTGTGGAAAACTATAAAAAATAATTACCATAGTTCAATGCTGTGTTTTTTTAATGATTTGAATCTGCGATTAATTGGATTGTCTCTTGAACACAAGTTACGTTATGTACGTGGGTCATTTCACAAAATTCCACAGAATTATTTCGAGTCGGAACTTTTTCAAACGGTGTAAACCAATTGTCCTCAAATGCATTTTTGGGATCGTGTTGACAACATTTTTTGCGTGGCCGTAAGGTTGAAAAAATAGGTCAAAAAGTCATTACCGTAACGCGAAGCATTTAAAAATTTCATTTTTTACGGCTTATGGGGCCTAGACATTAATTTTTTAATTTTTTTACGATGCAGTATCTAAGAATTTAAGGTGTTGAGCGCGCCTTGTCTGATGGTTTAGAAAGAAAAAAAAATTATGTCTTCAAGTACGGAACGTTTTATTTGTGAAGTCTACTTTTGCCACTTTTGAATTGCGCACCACAAATGATTTAATTTGGTCAAGTGATTCATTTTAAGGCTGCGTTTAGATGGAGTCTGGGAGTCTCTCAGACTGGCGTTGAAGCTCATTAGAGTGAGCGAGAGGTTAGATGTGGTCACGTGATAAACCTCTCTCTCACTCTTATGAGCTTCTATGCCAGTCTGGCAGACTCCATCTAAACGCAATCTAAGATACTTGAAATTAATCGTTGTGCATTCCGGAGTGTACAAGAATACTGTCAATTTTTCGGCAGCCCCAAATTTTCATTTGTCTATTTGTAGTATCGTCGCGAGTAGGTACATAGCGTTTTTCCCGGTAAAATAGGCGGTCATTACTGTAACGCCCCTAATCTTCGAGGGTATTCACATCATCGATTAGATGACTATAGTGTACGAAGGGGTATAGAGTGCAGATGTGACTAACGAAATTTCGTTGAAAAATTTTCTCTTTGATGCTTCACAATCGCAATAAAAGTACCGCCCTTTTTAAATTTCTTAGAAAATGCATTTAAATTAACATAGATTTTTAATAAATTCAAGCTGAAATTTTAGGACAATTATTAATAACAGAATAATTAAAAAAAAAAAGCAAATACCTCCTGATGTGTTCGCTCACGTCATCGATACGTAATTGCACTTGGGGTCGTCAACAATCGTACGATGGATCGTAGCCAGAAATGAAAACTAATGTCTGTACATAGTGGCACGCACCCCAAGAGCCGGTGTCGGTCATAGCATGTGCTCCGAAAATCATTTGCACCAGCCGCGTGGTGATGAAAAAAAGGGGTGTGCGATATATAATTAGGTCGCGTGGCGTTCCCTCCGCGACTCGTCGACCCCCGTAAGGAAAACATCACGTGTGATTATATTCTCGCGAGAATAAAATACGTGCGACTCGCTCGCCGATTGTATATATAATATATACTTACGATTCATCCCTTCAAGACTGTGCAATACTTCGCTTATATCAGAGGTATATACAAGAGAGTATAAATATATACCTACAAGTGAAAGTGTTGACGAGACATGATGAATCGATGTGTTCCAACTATACGTACACTTTCTTGCCGCCAATCTATTTTCATTTTGTAAATTGACACCGGCGTGTGGGTTCGAGTACTGTATATATGCGTATTGTGATGGTTGTTTCGTCGCGGGCGAGTTTAATCCAAGTTGTATAGGGCGCGTGTGAGCAATTTTCTCCTTGTGGGTTACAATGACCATGTTGGAAGGCAAAAATTATCATATATGGATGGATCACGTATGTGCCATTTTGGTGGATATTTTAATATAGGAGTGAAACGGCTACGGGGATTAACCCGCAGTTAAATTTAGGCAAAAAAAATTAAAATAATTATACCCGAGAAAATCATATGTATGACAAAGCTTGTGACTACGTATAACGTTACATCTTTCAAATATATCCCCTCACTTGTAGGAAATAAAAAAATTACGTCCCCGAAGTTGTAGTTTAACGAATAGAGGTACAAAAATTTATATGTTTGAAAGACCCACACCTTTTTTTTTTTTTACCGTAGCGGTGGATTTTCATCGATTGTATCGAGGAAAAAATACGTTTAATCATTTACTCAAGATCTAAAACTCAAGCACTGTCTTTTATGTAATTTTTAAAAGAACACAAACGGATGAAAAACGTAACGTAAATAAAAATAGGAAAAAGCCATGTTTTGGAACGAAAAATAACAAAACTAGTTCAGTTTTTGCATAAACTTAATCATTTGTGTTCATTTGATAAAACATCAAGGCTGACATCAAAAAAAGCTGTATAATACACGCACCATATTTGAGTAGAATAAGATTTATATCTGTAAACTTTTCAAGTGCCACTTCAACTATTGATACGTTGAGTTTTTATTTTACGCCAAAAATAATTTAACAATGTACTTCGGTACTCAAGCAAAAATCATCTCATTCATTCAATTATTTATAAAAAAATGCAACAAAAACACTTATTATAAGAAATAATGAAATACATATTTGAGACTAGATAGGTGCCTTTCTAACACTTATCAGTTTTTTAGGCACGACTGATACTCAGGAGTGCCTTATATTTTTGCCGGAGAAAAAAGTATGAGTACCTTTAAAACTAATTGTTTTGGTGTAAAAAAAGTTTTGGTACAAAAAAAGTTGCGATCGCGGACCTCAGTGTCAGAGGTGTACGTATGTATGTATGGGCGTAATCAAGTTTTTTGATTAACTCATGCAATTTTTGTCGGATTGGGCTGAAATTTGACAAATAGCTTCGTCTTTTATGTATTACGTGATGGTTTAAAATCCGTGAGGTTTCCTATTTTAGAAAAAAAATGGCAGTCGTTTAAAGATGGCACTTTCAGTAAAAAAAAAATAGTTTTTTGGCTATGACTTTGTAACGTGATATTTTCGAGGTTCACTGTGAAAGACAAAATTGTGAATATACTTGAAATACAACATTTTCGTGTTTAAAATTTTCGTCCAGGATGTAACCCAAACGTTCTGTGAACCAAAAAGTGCTCGTAAAATGAATAAAAAGTCTTTTTCCCCTACCCAACTTTTTTGTTTTGCACTTGAGACAACAAATTAAACGTGATAGTTGAAGGTCTCGTCGAAACACAATTTTTTTCTATTTAACATATTTAGTTATGATATTAAATTTGGGCTCTAAATCGAAAAAATGCCGAAAAATTGCAGATTTATCATTTTCCCTTATCTAACTTACTCATTTTTTTTATTCACATTTCAGATTACAAAGTTAATGTAAAACTCATAGATATTGAAAAAATATAACTTTTTTAAAACTAAAATTATGTCTGTAAGATAAAATTAACGCCATAAATCGCAAAGGGCGATAATCATTGTGTTCTAAGGCTTCCTTTCTTTCATCCTGTGGGAATGTGTACATTTTTTTACCAACCCTACACCGAACAGTACAAACTTTTTACACAGTGTGGTAATAACAGTAATGTATTCCCTCGTATCAGTTTTGCGCGCCTTAAATGCAAAAACGCAGTTTTTGTATAAATTTAGCCGCTTGTTTTTTTTCTTTGTGAAATGTAATTTTATTTAGTCATTAAATATTGTAACGACAATGAACAACTTATATGGGCAATCAGTATAATAATTTATAGTAATTGTTACTAACGAAATTTCATATTAATTGATAAAAAACAATAGATATTACAAAACTATAAGTTTCAATTAGTTACGATATATAACAACAATTGAAAAAGCATCATCCTCATGGTACACACAGTATGTTATAATCATTTTGCATTTAATGACTTTAGTTTTTCTTTCAAGTTTGAAGTTCAAAAATCAAATAAAAAATAATTTTTTTTTTCAANACTTCAACAATGTATCAATTATCAATATATCAACCAACAGAAAATAACGTGTTCTCACACTTCTGTTATCTTAAACATATTTAAAGCCAGATAATATAGAAAAAGGGACGTATCCGATTTTCTCTGTTTTAACTAAGCTCTACTAAAAAAAAAAATTAGACTCCAATAAATACAAATATAAATACACATATCACCCAATACACGTGGGGTATACTACTTTTAGCAACGAATAACTGATGCTACTTATATATTTATTTTCAAATGTTAAAATTAATTATCTTTTACTCTTTGTTTAATTTTTTTCAACGTATATGATGTATTACATTATTTACCTACTTAACTATACACCGCTTTGTCTTTGGTCGTGTCACTCGTGACTTATGACTATCGTAAATAAAAGTAATCCTACGTGGATAAAAATTTTTTAATCAAAATGAGATTTAAGTTTAAACTAGAGTTATTAAACTTGTAATATCAAAAAGTTCCTATACCTAGTTGACTTTGAATAAAATTTTCCTGAACTTATCTTCATTGTACATGCCAAATACGTAACTTGAAAACCAAAAAATGAAATAAAAAATCTGCTTTATCGATTAATTAAGTTTAAACGAAACGCACTTATTTAATAAATTTTACCTCCAATAGTGTTTAAGCTCTATAGTTCTATATGCTTTCTTTATATCTCAATACTTTTTAAGATAGAGAAAATCTTTAAAAACATTTGCTGTCAATTGACAATAACGGCATCAATCATTCATGGTAAAATTGATAAATTAAATGTAACAAGTGGAGGGTACGTCGTTTGTTATTCCATACAAGCTCCCATAGTAAGAAGTAAAAAAAAATAAACATGCTATGGAATACACAAAAGCTTTGAAACCAGTGCAATTCATATTTACTATTTTCATTAGTTTTAGCAGATCTTTTAAATCATTTTCAGAAAAAACTACATTTTCCTGATTTCGTTTCAAAATACTTAAGGTTGATTTTTTAATTCCTATTTTCACAGCTTGACGGAGTATTTTTCTTGTCAATGATTTATCATAACTCTGAAATAACACAATTTAATTTGATAATAGTTAAAAAGCAATTTTATTAATATACAAATGAAAATTCTTAGATAAAGATTATTGTAATGAAAAAACTCACTTCTTCAGGAGCAAAAATCTTTGGCCAGTTTTCTCGGCAAGCTTGACAGTCACAAATGAAATTATACGTTTTTAAATAAAGTTGTCTCTCTACTTTATCCGTTATCATATTGCCCCCATAGTTTATGTACAACTACAAAGAGTTAAATTAAAATAATTAAATTAGTTAATATTATTGTTTACTTTTACTGATACTACGTAGTTTACAAATGAAACCATAGAGAGAAAAAAAAACAGTAACAATAAAAATAGTCTTCATGGCATTTATAAATTTTTTCTCAATTAATATTAGCATAACAATTATATTAAAATTATTGTCATGAATTACCTGTTGTCCTTTTTTAACCGCTGTTCTAGTATACAACACTACCTCTTGATTACAAGTAAAAAACCTTTCTACATTTTGACAGCAGCTATGATTGAAGAGACTACAAAAAGGAGCAATAATTGATCCAATCCCGTTGATTTTGCTATCTACTTTTATCACTTCCGATTCATAGCAGAAATTTGAAAAATCAAACTGTAAAAGTAATTATACACCAAATATGTACACATAAATACAAACACGAAACGACAACGGGAGTTATTATAAAAAATTAGTTTTCAAACAACGTTCTAATAGATGACGTGTTTTTCTTGGGGGTAATATATTTTTAGAATAAATAACAAAGATGATCAGCATTAAGTATTAAAGCCGTCAAATATGGCAATGATATACTAGGGATCAAAAATATATATTTTGATAAAAGACATAAACTAAAACTTGAAATACTTAACTGAGAAAGTATTGTGCCTTAAAATAAGGAATAACTTAAGTAGTGTTGTTTCGGCAAATGCAACAAGCTTTTTCTTAACTGTAAAGATATTACCAAAGGTGTTTTTAGGAAATACAGTAGTCGATTGGAGTAATATGATTACTACATTGGACCACAAACTGTTCATAATACTGAAATCAGTGGTATCCTCCGATAAGTTGCATATAGACTTAAATTTATAGCTTTGAAATATATTATTATCAAAAAATCCGTTTATGCTCGAATCTAAAACAAAATTTTCTTCAACCAGATTGAAAGATAAAAAAAATCATGTTAGTAGTCGTAATATTTACTCTTGTTCTCAAGGTCATCAATATCCTTCATCATTTTGGCTAAAGCTTCTTTTCTGGCTGTCATAATAAATACTCTCAACGTTAGTACCAAAGAGGAGCCACCTTCAGGGTCATTCATGTTATTAAATACTGGAAGTACTAAGCATTCGGCATCGTGATACAGTGAAAAAGCTTCTTCCTTGCACTTTTCCGAACAAAAAACAACATCCATGCAGAAATTACATGGAATTGCATTCCATGCCAGATTCAAACAATGGGTGCAATTGAGATACATGAAAGATTTCTTAACTACAGAAGCGAAAGCTTTCTCTACTGCAATAACAGTGCCAGGTTCCATATCTTGTGCTGCAATGATGTGCCTGCCATACTTTTCATTAAAACTGATAGCAATTGACTCCGATGCACACGGAATATTTTTAGAGGCTTTCATTCTATCCTTCAACGGAATTTTCTCATCACGACATGCAGAATCCTGATTTTTATCCTTTAGGACTAAACAATCAGCTTTACGAGCAGCAAGTTTAGCCTTCAGTTTTTCAGATTTGGTGATCTGAGTGGCCATTTGAATGTCCACCAGACACTCTTCATATCTTTTCAGGTGCAACAGGAGGGCAGACCTGTTACCATAGGCCAAGGCTAGTTCCTCCGAGCCACTTTCTGCCAGAGCTGCACTCTGGGTGTAAAGGGACAGAATTCTTGAGTGCGTTTCTTTGTCATGGCCTTTTTTGGCATAGAGTTTGTTACCCTCTTGACGAGTCTTTATGGACTTGGCCGTATTTTTCTTAACCGGAACAGTAGACTGGTTCTTTTCAGCTGATTTACTCTGCATTGGATTAGAATGGAGTTTCATAAACTTTTCCTTCAAGTTATCCATCACAATATAGCTATTTCTGACTGTTGACCTACGGAGAACTGTAAACAAATAAACTTCAACAATGTATCAATTATCAATATATCAACCAACAGAAAATAACGTGTTCTCACACTTCTGTTATCTTAAACATATTTAAAGCCAGATAATATAGAAAAAGGGACGTATCCGATTTTCTCTGTTTTAACTAAGCTCTACTAAAAAAAAAAATTAGACTCCAATAAATACAAATATAAATACACATATCACCCAATACACGTGGGGTATACTACTTTTAGCAACGAATAACTGATGCTACTTATATATTTATTTTCAAATGTTAAAATTAATTATCTTTTACTCTTTGTTTAATTTTTTTCAACGTATATGATGTATTACATTATTTACCTACTTAACTATACACCGCTTTGTCTTTGGTCGTGACACTCGTGACTTATGACTATCGTAAATTTAATACACCACCCTGATACTTAGTCAGCATTCCTGATCCATCGAGACTGGAATACTGGATTTGGCTTGGAAAGTAAAACTTCAACGTTTCCTACTGTGTACCCACTGTGCGTGTACTATATGTATTTTCTTAAGTTCTTATTTGTGTAAGTACTGTAACTTTCTTTCGCGGCATAAATATTTGAAGCGGGCGTAATTTCAAGACTTTTCCCCGCGTAAAGGGAGCATGTTGGTCAACCTGGTCGCCACGTCGCCAGTGACGCCAGTCCTCTCCCTCCACGACTTGTTCAAAACCGCGAAGCTGTAATTTGCATGGCAACTAGTAAAGGGCTTAGCGAAGCTTGGAAGGCAAAAACAATTTTTTATCAAAAACGGAGCAGTCCTCTCGCTGCGTTCGCGTAAAGAACACGATTGGAAGGGATTAAGGAAGGGCGGAGGGGGAGGCAGTGTTTGGCAATTTGGCTTGAGTTGAAAAGTTGAAAGTTTATACGTAAATTTTTTTATTTTTATTTTACAAGGCTTTAAAAGTATGGACAACAAGCCATGTAACTTCTCCCATACACATTCTAACGGCGAATCTTTCAATGGACTATTTAACAAAATAGTATATTCTCAAAGTTTTCGAGTACTCTTAGTGCACTTTACAACTTATCTTCGTTATAGCGTTATTAAATATAAAATATATTAGAAATATCTTACGCAAAAGCTCATTACAAAAAAACTTGAGTTATACCTCTTACAGTATAAGTGACTTAAACGCCATAAAATAATAAAATTTGCAAAACTTCTTGGCTTTGAAAAAAAAAAATATAAGCGTGTAAAACACGAAAAAAGGTATCAAAAATAATTTATATAATTTTTTGTTTGAAATTTGCTGGATAAGAACTACAAGCTCTAAACTACAATTTGATTGCCACAAGAGCAAAATACAGAAGGAAAAAAAAGTTTATGTTGCTTTGGCGTTATTAAACTATGAGATTACACCAGCACAGCAACTTGAAGTCCCAGATTAAAATTAAAACTTAATATAATTCGCACACAGTGACATTAGTGCAACTTGGTAATAAAAAAAACACTGAAATACATGTATGTTAACACTCGTCAGGTATGTCATTCTTGACGCCGTACAAATTTCCAAAAAAGAAAATAAAATAGAACAAACATTGTAG
Organism: Copidosoma floridanum; assembly: GCF_000648655.2. The sequence continues at coordinate 361,493 of NW_019379688.1, forward strand.
AGAAGACACGAAAGCATGCCAGCAAGTATAATACTTGTTTACCTCCTTCATGACTTTGACGAAATCTTTGTAAGTTCTCTCTGATACAGTTAATTTTGTGAAACCTCTATTGAAAATTTCCATGGTTGAATCCTGCACTCCAGCTTTGTCGAGTTCTTTGGAAAATTTCATCATAGTTTTCTCATCATACTTCTAAAATCAAATAACGTAGGTACTATTTGATGCAACAAAATATTATTCTGGACTATGTCCATAGATTATTTTTATGTGAATGAATAAATTCATGAACAAGTCAAATAGTTTTGCAGTCTCAACAACTTGAAACTATTTTAGGACAAAATTAAAAAAAATAAAACTCACTTCGTTTGACAAAGAATTAATATCCCAGTTCTCATTGCAAGCTTCGCAAGTACAAGTGAAATCATATCTTTTTTTCAAATAACTTTGTCTTTCCTTTTTTTCCATATAAATATTAGATCCATAATTTATGCACAACTGTAAAATTCCACATAATTGGTAAAAAAATTTTCCTCTCATAAGAATGCGTGTGTATTAATCTAAAATTACACTGATAAATTACCTGTTGTCCTTTCTTAATCACTGCTGTAGTAAATAATACTATCTCTTGATCACGTGTGAAAAATCTCTCCACATTATGAGAGCAGTTATGATTAAAGAGGCTACCAAACGGAGAAAGCATGACTCCCAATGCAGGCGCTTCCTCGACTTGATTCGAGTACATTGGGCCCGTTACGCACCATGTTGGGTAATCCAACTGTACAATTTATTAATGCAGAAAAATAATAAGAAAGTTTGGCGATTTTGCATAAGATGAGTTTTAATTTTAGCAAACATTACAAATACTTAACTGAGAAAGAATTTTCCTCTACAATATAATATACCTTGTACAGTATATTTTTGGCAATTGAGATAGCATCACTACAGGTATTTTCATTCAGGATGTTGGTATTTTTGTGTAAAAAATTTAGTACATCTGACAGTACAGTTTCAACGTAGTCTACTTTACTGTTACTGCCAGATAAATTATAAATAGACTTAAATTTACTGCTTTGAAATGTACCATTATCGAAAAATCCATTAACACTTGCATCTTTAAATAAAAATGTCGATTATTACATTGACTGGATAGCAAAACAAGTCTCATATTTTATACTTACCCTCGTTGTTCTCAATTTCTTGGGCATTTTTAATCATGCTAGCAAAGCCGTCTGTCTTGAGGGACTTAATAAATAGTTTTATGGCCAGACGTACATGCCAATTTCCCCCAAAGTTAAATAGAGGAAGTAACATGCATTCTATGTCGTGATACTGCAATAGAGCTACTTCCTCGCATTTTTCAGAACAAAATATAGCAACAGCACAAGAATCACATGGAATTGCATTCCAGGCAAGATTCAAGCAATGGGTAAAATTGAGATAGATAGTAGACTCTACAGGAGCAATAACAAAAGCTTTTTCTATCACGATGATTGAGCCAGGGTCGATTTTTTCAGTTGCAACAATGTGCCTACCATACTTGTCATCAAACTTGATGGTTATTGATTTGGATGCGCATGGAATCACTTTCGAATTTTTCACTCTTGAACTCAAGGGAGTCGGTAGCTTTTTTGGCTGTGAATCTTTTGTCTTGTCTTTCAATGCCAAACAATCAGCTCTGCGAGCAGCAAGTTTAGCCTTCAGTTTTTCAGATCTCTTTATATCTTTTCTGGTGCAACAGGAGGGCAGACCTGTTACCATAGGCCAAGGCTAGTTTCTCCGAGCCACTTTCTGCCAGAGCTGCGCTTTTGGTGTAGAAGGACAGTATCTTGGAATGCTCTTTCTGGTCATGATCTTGGCTTTTGTAAAACTTGTTTCCCTCCTGACGTGTTTCAATGGACTTGGTGGTATTTTTCTTGGAAGCAGCAGTACTGTCAAAAGGTTTGGCAAGATCACGCAATGGCTGCAACATTTTTAGCATCTGTGCCCTCAACTCGGCCTGACTCATGGTTAAATTCTAGTAACGTTCATAATCTAGGAATACAAACAAATTTTTTTCTTTCAAAATAGGCTTCAAGTTTCTCAAGCTGATTGGATTCGTGCAGTGTTCTTTTCTTTCATAGAAGCAAAAGAAATGAAATTAGACAATATTACAAAAAGGACTTAGAGATATGCTTTGCTGCAAGAAACTGTTTTATACAGAATTTGAACTTTTCAAAAAATAAGTAAAGGCAATAACCTCTATAATAAATAACGATTAAAGAGGAGACTTAGGTGACTTGAAATAAACTTAATTAATTATCAACTAATAATAAGGACTACATTTTTAGAACGAGTCAACTTTATTTAAAATCATGAGATTAATGATTGAAAAATAGAATACTACTACTAACTGTATACCTGGCGTGTTGAACTTATTAGCACGTGCATATATATATATATCTATAGATATCTATTATATTATATATTATATCTATGATATAATCTATAGATTAATATCATAAAGAAAAAGAAACCTTCATTGATTCATGCACAATATTCGCTTCAAATATTCCAGATTCCAGATCCAGTTCTTATAGGGCAGAGATGTAGACACCAAGTAGGTACAAACCGCGCCGGATGCAGCTTAACCTCGGAGATCGACGGAACTGCAACTCTACCGTAGCGCCACCGCGACCACTTCCTTCATCATCGAATTCATCGATCATCATTGCTAGAGGCGCGAAAAAAATCAATAAGAACTTATCAATATGCGGAGATCATGAAATAATAGTGCTTCCTTACATGTATTAAACAATTAATCAGAAATACATGTTATTTAAAGTCATATAATATTTGTGTAACAAATTTCATTAAATCCTTTAAAAGTTGTAAGGATATTTCAGTACTCCGTATAATAAAATATACATTTTCACGTTAAAAACCGTTTAACATTGAGTAACGACTGAAACCTTGCTAACAGTTAAAACTTAATTAAACAGGTTACTATGATCTCACGTTGAAAAACGTAAACACGATATTCCATCATATACAATGTTTGATCGTAAAATATTTTGATATATCTACATACGCCATTTCGAGGCACAGTTAAACTTATAAAAAATTACGAATTTAGTGTTAGTTTTAATAAATGCTTTAATAAAATCTTTAAAACCTTTTTCATCATTTGCTGATACCAGTAAATTATTATTTGGTTTTACAGCATAAGAACTTGTATGGACCTATAATGCTGTTATAAAATTATCTTGGTTTGTTGATGAGTATACCTCGGAGTATACCTTCAGTCGCTGTATTAGGTTTTGGTGTAGATACACATGTATTAAGTATATCCCCTTAAAAGTTTTTTCCAAGAAAGTTATGGCAATAAGCTCGAATTAATTGCCAACTCATCAGCCCGATATGTATAGTATGTTTTTCTAGTGGTCTCATCAAATTACTTTCAAGTTATATCTATTTACTTACCATTGTGTATTTTTCCTTTCAATTTGACGAGTAATACATACCCTACTTTTCGTTTTCATAAAAATTTTCAATATTCAATCCTTTTCAACATGAAAAAAAATAAGTAAACATTTAAAATTTTTGTTACCATGGAAAATCTTGCTCGTTGAATTTCCAAGTTATAAGTTTAATTATACCGTTAATTTATGTTTTAATTTTACAATTTTAGATAAACAGAATTTACTTGATTTAACATGACTGAGATGTCAAGTTATGTTATAGGCTGCGTATACATGGAGTCTTGAACATCCAGGACCAGCCCATGTGCCCTTGTGAGTGCGAGAAAGAAAGTAATATGTTCTTGCTTCTCACTCGCACTTACACGGGCTTATGAGCTGGTCTTGGAAGTTCAAGACTCCATGTATACGCAGCCTTACACGTGTACACAATATTTTTTCACAAATTTTAAAAGGCATACAATCATGCAACAACTAAGACGAATTTTTTCTATTTTTATTTGTTTATTTATTTATCAATTGACCGAAGGCCCAATTACATAAGATTACACAAAATAAGAAGGAGCATGTTTCGTTGTTCACATTAGTTTTATAACAAAAAATTCTGTTCAATTAGGTATAAAAAAACACAAAAATTAAATTTGACAGGTGCTGGCTATTTCATTTTGTATTCCATACAATATCCCAAAAAAAGTTTTAAAGTAATTGTACGTTGCTGCTGTTAAGCCAAAAGCTTGCTTACGGGAACAATGTTTTTCTATGATCTTCGTGGCCTTCACAATATCCTTCAAAATTTTTTCTGATATGATTACATTTGGTGGTGACTGATTGCTGAAAATTTCAAGTGTGTGGTATTGTAAGCCTGCTGACTCAAGTTTTTTCGATACCTCAATCGCTACTTGTTGACAACTCTGAAAATAAATAAAAAAGTTGTTTTAGAGACGAATAAAAGCCAAACAAGTTTTTAATTGACACGTATTATAAAAACTAGCACAATTCAGATTATTCACTACGAGCTGGGTAGGGTTGAAGGAACCAAGTCATATTAAATTTTGTTATAAGCGCTGATTATTTTTTTTGGGCACATTATTTACAAAAGTTAGAAAAAACTTACTTTATGCACAGCCTTTTTGTTCCAGTCTTCTTTACAAGCTCGACAGTCACAAACAAAATCATATTTTTTTTCTAAAGATGAGCGTTGTTTTAAGTTTTCGGTAAAAATGTCCGTTCCATAGTTTATGAACAACTGTAAACAGTTCATATAATTATTATCCCTAATAACTCTGACATGTAGCATAATATACATAACTGTTAACAGCATTTCGTTAGAATTTACAACTTCAAAATTTTTATATAAAATAAGTTTTACGTCATGAGTAATTAAAAAACTCCAATATAACTACTTTTTATTTCTTTTTGCTACTATCATCATGAATCCCACCCACTAATTTTTATTAATTTATTTAGAAAAATCTGTGGACAAAAAGTCCTATACAAAATTCATGCATCAATATCTTAAATGATTATCAAAAAGTTTTTTAATACTTGTTCTCCTTTTTTAACTGATCTTGAAGTAAATAATACTATCTCTGTATTGCAAGTAAAAAGTCTTTCCACATTGTTACAGCAGTTGTGATTGAAGAGACTACAAAAAGAAGTAATGATGGATCCCAAATTTTTGTTTTCACTGGCTTCATCAACTTCCTCTCGTGGCAAATAGTGCGAGTATGAGTAATCAAACTATAAAATATAAATACACAGTATTAATGTATAAATATCAATTAAATATTTTTTTTTCACTTACAGTTATGGAAAGTAAAAAGAATCAAAGCAAAATTTTTTAAATAAAGAATTGCACAAAATTGAAAAAAAAAAAATTAAGTTGAATTGGTATCCAACTCTTGATCATTATAAATTAACGTTTTCAAATATATAAATAATAATACAAAATCTGACAAAAACAAAAACTCACTTAACAGAGAAAATATTCCTCTTCACAATGCGATATAATTTACGCAGTACTGTTTTGGCAGATAGAATTATATTTTCACGAGCTGCTGGGCTATCAATGTTGGGTTTATTTTCATGTAAATTTGTGTTTTGAAACAGAAAGTTCACCACGTCACATACCAAACTTTCTTCAAAGTTAGAGTAGTTTTCCGTTTCTAATAAATTGTACATGGACTCTATTGTGTGACTTCGAAAAACATTATTGTAAGGAAATTTTTTCACACGTGTATCTAAAAATTTATCATAACAATCAATTATTACTTGATTAAAAAAAAAAATGTAAACTGATATGTCATTTACCTTCGCTATTTTTAAGATTACTAGCCACTTCAAGTATATGTGCCAAACCTTCTTTTTTTATAGCTATAATATAAATTCTTACTGCTACTCGAATAACATAGTTATGACCAAGACTATCAGCACATAAAAGAGGAAGTAATGAGCACTCAACATCGTGATACTGCAACAAAGCTTCTTTTTTGCAGTTTTCAGAGCAAAAAACAGCAGCAGTACAGGAATCGCATGGAATTCCATTCCAAGCCATATTTAAACAATGGGTACAATTAAGGTACATGCAGGACTTCTCAGGTATGGAAGCCAAAGCCTTCTCCACTGCAATAACAGTGCCAGGTTCAATATCTTGTTCTGCAATGATGTGCCAGCCATACTTTTCATTAAAACTGATAGCAATTGACTCCGATGCACAAGGAATATTTTTGGAGGCTTTCATTCTCGCCTCCAACGGAATTTTTCGACACTGACCAGAGCTTTTTTCACGTTTACTACCTTTGCCCATGGCCAAGCAATGGACCCTGCGAACTTCAAGTTTAGCTTTCAATTGTTCAGACTTGGTGATCTGAGTGGCCATTTGAATGTCCACCATACACTCTTCATATCTTTTCAGGTGCAACAGGAGGGCAGACCTGTTACAATAGGCCAAGGCTAGTTCCTCCGAGCCACTTTCTGCCAGAGCTGCACTCTGGGTGTAAAGGGACAGAATTCTTGAGTGCGTTTCTTTGTCATGGGCCATAGTCGTAAAAAGCCGATTTCTTTCCTGACGCAACTCTATGGATTTGCTTGTGTTCTTTCTACTAATGGCAGCAGCAAAAGTGGGTGTTAAAATAATATTCTGCATGTTTTTACAAATTTTTGCAATCCCTCCTTTAAATTTGTCCATTTTAAGTTCGACTGTTGTGATAAAAGACCTATACATAAAAAAAAAATTTTTTTTTTTTTTCTTAAATAATTATCACTAAAAAGTAGAGACTCGACTACATAACTCACCAACTAAGGTTATTGAATCAATTCTTTATTTGATATCTCTGTTATAAATAAATATTTATTTGGTAACTTTTTGGTTCGGGAAAAATCACAGAAAATTGCTAAAATATTAGGATAAGTATTAACTACCGTAATATACCTTGATCGTAATTACTAGGTCAACAAAAATAAACCACTGGTAAATGCTTGTAAATATAAATAGGGTAGAAAAGCCTCATCACCACCGCATTACTTTGAATCTGGTCCAAATATAAGCACAATATATATGTAATCAAAAACTAATTAGCATACACCACAAACAACTTTTTAAAAAAATATAGTTTTTTCTCAACTGACCAAAAGTTCATGCAGAAAATAAGGTATATTATCTGTCGCAAAATTGTATAATAAAAAAATCCGTTGATCTACAGCTTTTCTGAACAATTAGAACACGTCAAACTGTATCTTGGCAAGTACTGCGCACTACTCACGTCTTTGTACTTTGTTCGCTGCCGTTGGTATACCTAGGTCCTTTGTTGCAGTGAGGTACTAAGTTCATATATAGCAGCTTTATTGTTCCCTCTACCGTAGCAAGAAGCAAGTAGCAAGTCTGTTATATAGGTATATGCAATACGCAATAATGCGTGCGGCTAGTTGCTCGGCACGATTTTGCTGACTCGACTGCAGTCGTCGACAGTCGGCGTCAGCACTTAGAAATCTCCAAATTTTATTCTCCAATGTAAAAACATCAGATAGCCTAATCAGTAATCGCACACCGGACCGGATACCGGATCCTATAAGTATGCAGCCAGAGATTAGTCACGGCTTTTGTTTTGTCGAAATCCAGACGTCCCATCTTCTCGAGGAGATCTAGAAAGTTCAATTATTATTAGAACGAATTCTTACATTGTCGCCTACATTTCCGGTTAAAGGGTGATAGCTCCTTGTCAACGACTATGAAATATGCACTATGACGATAACGGTTTGATAGAATAGATGAAAAACAAATATGTAATCAACAAAGATTTTTTTATTCTATTATCAGCACATCGTAGTCATTCGCGCTCAAATATGGATTTTTCCGGAAACTGACAACATTGATAGCTTAAGGACGTTTATCACAGTTAGAGGGGAAATGTAAAGTGCAATGAGGGGGGAGCGAGCATGTGGTAGTGCTGGCAAATGTTAAAGTTATGGTTTATTTTTTTTTATTAACAAATTAATAATAATACATTTTTAAAAATTCGTTATGCCTTAAAAACATGCCAAATTTTTCCTTTTAATTATTGATTATTAACTCTTACATTAGATGTTTATAATTACTTGTGAGTTTTAAAATGTATGAATTATAATTACATCTTAAGAAATTTATTTCATTATTATGAAATTGCGAAGTGGCCTTGCCAACGAGAAGTATTAACTTACTAAATTATTGAATAGATTTAGTATAAAAAATA
>NW_019379688.1:399465-417594 GCF_000648655.2 Copidosoma floridanum
TTCTCATAATTATAAGCGTAATTATTTAACTTAGTTTGTGTACCCTGTATTTCTACATGAATCATTATTATAATATGAAAATAAGACTCGATAACGATAGCTACAGAACCCATAGATATCATTTTTTTAAATATCACACTTTAACTTAAAAGTACTTTAAACACTGTTTTATAATAGCTGTTTAAATATTTCAGCATCATGGAAACGGCCACATGCAGTGCACCATCACATAATTCCCACTTTTGTTATTATGTGGAAGAATTTATATTACGGTTATAAAACTTACAATACATGAACGTATTCATGCGGACGCAAGATAATTTACCTGCGAATGTTGTCAGAAAACATTTCAACGGAAAGGCTGTCTTAAACGTCATAAGATGATACATACCGATTACAAGCCCTTCACCTGTAAATTTCTTCAGAGGATGTTCAGGTAAAAAACCCATCTTATCAAGCATGAACAAACTCAACATGAAAATGTTAACTAGTATCTCAAATTTGTCAGTAAAATAATGAAATTAAAAAAAAGTCATCGATACATTCTGCACATACAAATAGGGTGAAAACTGTTTGTACGAAATAGAAAAAATTAAACGGTTTAATCGAAAGTTGTTAAGGTATTTTTTGATATCCTAAAACTAATGTAAATAGTGCAATAAGTATAATCAAATCAATTAAAATTTTACCTTGATAACATCAAATGACATTGAACGTACATTTATGATGAGCCCGGTAACGGATACCTGTAGCAGGACAGAATAATTTGTCCTTTTCCGTGTGTTTTCTTTCTCGTACAGTGCGAAAAAAATTATATGTATATTATAGTGTCGTACGTCCGGACTTAGCGAAACTAAGAGGAAGTAAGTTTTTCATTGTACTCTTGGTAAGAGCCTAACCTAATATCTTCACGCGATGCTAGATGGTAACGCTGCGAGTCCCAACAGTGAAGGGACTAACAATAGCGGCAAAATTAGGATTAGCTTTACCTAGTTCAAGATGACGTTGTAAGAATTGATTATCTAAAGGTGAAGTGAAGTGGCTATCCTCGAGCGAGCTGCCTTGGTAACAGGCGTCCTCGTTTTCGGAAACCTCAGGGGGCCGTCATCAAAAATGACGGGACTGGTGTGGCAAGCCCGAGTGACTCTGAGCTAGGGAAAATGAACGCCATTTTCTCTGAATAACGGTAACCAAATTTCATGCTCCAAAGACTTTTGTCAAGGCGTGAACAGGAGTGAGTCGCATGAAAGGAGACCCGAGACTAGAACTTGACCACCTGATTGCGAGTTGAAGGCTCTTTAACCTTTCCAGAAAATGAAGAGCATGAAGAACACTGCGATTGGGGGCAGCAGGTTATTCTTGGTCAAACACCCTAAACTTCACGCGACTCTTGCTACCATGAGAGCAGATATGTAAAATCTGCCAGTGATTACAAGCAGGAGCAAATGGCAAATGACAGCGAGAAAGTCCAAGGAGCAACAGACTGACTCTCGCATTAACCCCAACGAGAGTAGCATTGCCCTTCGCAAGACTAGAGAATGGATGACCCCTTTGAGCACGAACAAGGACCACGGTCCAGTTGCGATTAGAGCTGGGCTTGTCTCAGCTCAAAGACCTGATGCGCAGAAGCGCCAGGCAAGGGCATGTGTCGCCGTAAGTACACCGCGGCCAGTCAAGTTACTTCGTTAAGATCTTGAACTAAAAATCGGACGATAAGGGAAGCCTCTTTCCACTGAGATTGGGTGACCGAATTACGAGTTCGAAGCAAGGGATCGAACACAGGGTAGAACGCGACTGGCAGGCTGAGTGCCAAAAGTTTTAAAAGCCAGTGGCAAATTAAAGAATTGCTGCCAATAAAAGTGTGTGTTACCATTTAATGGTACTATGCACAAGTTTGAAAGGTAAGTACGTGTAGTATACGAAAAAATTGTCAACTACCCGTGTCTGAGAAGGCGCCTAAAACGAACGTCTGTGCGTAATCACGGTCACCATGCTTGTTAATCTCCCTTTGAATGCAACCTCGCCCCGAACTGCATAAGAAAAGGAACTTTCCTTTGGATACCTTGATGCGGCCGAGACCGATGTCGGGAGTTTTAGAGAAATGGGCCGTAAACGGATAGTGCAAAATACAATTATCAAAAGCTGGGTGCAAGTGGCCTAGGGTACAAGGCCGTCAGGATTAGTGCCCCTGCCCATATCGTAACTACTACGTGACTCTAGGCGGGAGCCAGCGGACACGCCGCCTTGAGGTGCCCCTTGGATGCGGCCATCGTCGAAGCTGTCTGCGAACGGTTAGATCTGGAACGACTAATTTAGAGTCGGGGCAGCTGATGATCGTAACAAAAGTGTCTGTCCCGGACTCCAGCTGTATCGATCATAGAGACTTGATAGAATTTACCTTCAGATATCCTTGGAGATACAACTGGTATGACCAACGGGCCTATAGATTTTTCCAAGTTGGGCGGGTTTCGCCCGATTAAGGATGGGTAATTTCCAGATTCACAGAGTACCTTTCAAGAGGCTGCAAGTGGAGACGACCAGCTGGAAAAGGGGAGCAGTGTCAGTCGGTTAACTGGAGAATATCACTGTGCACTACTTCGTGCGTCNCTCTGTTAATCTTCCTTTAACATAAAATGAATGACACCCTTTTTTTTACCCTGTTTAAACAATTGCACGCTTACCGAATCCTAAGGCCTATTTACAACAGAGTGAATTACCTTATGTTACTGCCTATTATGCTATTTTACTGCCTATTGTGCTATTTTAGGGTATCACAATATATAATGATAGTAAAATTAACACTTGCATAGGTAATTGGCACTTGAGCTTAGTTGAAATTTGAATAAATAGGTCCTTTTTCTAAAAAAAATAATCTAACTATAAAATCTATGTATCAAGAAGAGAGAATTTTTAACAAAAACTATCAGTTAGACCTTAATTTGATTGCTCCGAAGAAAATAAGCCCAGTTCACAAGCTCAAATAAAAACTAGCCCAAATAGCCCAATGACAAAAACAGGCTGATACCGAGCGATCAGACGAAAATAAGTCCACCTCACTGTGTTCTGACGAAAACCAGCTCAACTGATGACGTTCGGAAGAAAACAAGCCCGACTCACCGCTGAACTCAAGTTGTTTAAAAGTAATAATAATAATAATGATAAGTAAATAAATGTATATTAATACATACGAAAGCTGCTCTGTTAATATATACTAATATCCAAATTAAAAAAAAAGCATGTACCTAAAAAATTTATTTCATTAAATCAATTATTTATTTATTTAATGTTTAATAGAACCGAATGAATTGATAGACAGTAAATAAAAATTTACATTTAAAATAAGTTACAAACTGTAAGATAAAATTAAGTAATCGATGTCACTGCATCGGGAACGCTCATAGCAGAGTGGGCAAGGATCTTGGCTACAATGCAAAAGGTGGGGGCCAAGCACCCACTGTCCACTGGTTTTTTTAGCTTTTTACTTCACTTGTTAAACTTATTAACTCATTAGTATAATATCAGGTTTATCCAACAGTTGCTATCAGAGGTTAATTTCACTGTAGCTTAATTAAAAGCTAACTCAGGACTTTTAACGTTTCCGATATATGATAAACGTGGGAACCATTCATTCATCAAATTGTAGAATTGATAAAACGATCAAAGCCGTACTCTACGTACAGTAAATATTTAGATGGAAATACATAGAGTACATTTCGTACAAGTTCGTAAAAGCTTATACTTCCAAATAAGGACTCTTAGACCACGAGCCTTTGGCGCCAATTAGTGAGTACCAACTGCTGAGTTCAAATTCAAACATGAAATTATTGTAAAATTCTTTCGTGAATGTTTTTTTTACTCATCATTCAATAATATTAATACTTACTTTTATAGTTACACTTAAGTATCTTGTAGGCTTTTTACTAATATAATGATAACATTAAAATTATTCAATGATTTTTAATTATGAACAAAAAAATGTATTTGCATGCTTTGAAAATTTTCTTTGCATGTTTGTGAAATTCGATCGATATGTAAAATGTTTTTTGGTATTTCGGTACTATTGTTCAATATTTATTGTAACCTAACAAAATTATACTTCTAATATTTTTCTATCGCAAAATTTTGTCATAATGTATTAAGCCCTTTTATAATTTCAAGAATATGAAGTTTAAACATTTTTTTGTATTTAAATTAGGTATAAATAGTAGACTACGAATTACGATAATTAAATTTATATCGCACAATTTCTCATGATTTTTTTTAACAATTTTTTTTGCATTTTATGCGAACTCAATAATTATTATCTTTGTTCGAATAATTTAATGAGTTGAATTAGTTTTCGTCTGAATGTGATAAGTCAGGCTTTTTTTTCTTTCGATAGTCACGAGTTAGGATTGTTTTCTTCTGCTCGCGGCGAGTTAGGTTTATTTTCTTCCGAACACAGTGAGTTAGGCTTGTTTTCGACTAATTGCAATGAGTTGGGCTTGCTTTCGTCCAAACTTGTGAACTAGGCTTTTTTTAATCTGAACCTGCATTGGGCTTATTTCCTTTCAAGCCGTCGGTATGCCTTATGCTTTAACGTAAGAAACTTATTTTTCATTTTAATGTTGCCAACTTGCATAAATCTAGGTATATGAATAATTTAACACAAATTTTTTATACATGACATTCTCATAATTATAAGCGTAATTATTTAACTTAGTTTGTGTACCCTGTATTTCTACATGAATCATTATTATAATATGAAAATGAGACTCGATAACGATAGCTACAGAACCCATAGATATCATTTTTTTAAATATCACACTTTAACTTAAAAGTACTTTAAACACTGTTTTATAATAGCTGTTTAAATATTTCAGCATCATGGAAACGGCAACATGCAGTGCACCATCACATAATTCCCACTTTTGTTATTATGTGGAAGAATTTATATTACGGTTACAAAACTTACAATACATGAACGTATTCATGCGGACGCAAGATAATTTACCTGCGAATGTTGTCAGAAAACATTTCAACGGAAAGGCTGTCTTAAACGTCATAAGATGATACATACCGATTACAAGCCCTTCACCTGTAAATTTTTTCAGAGGATGTTCAGGCAAAAAACCCATCTTATCAAGCATGAACAAACTCAACATGAAAATGTTAACTAGTATCTCAAATTTGTCAGTAAAATAATGAAATTAAAAAAAAGTCATCGATACATTCTGCACATATAAATAGGGTGAAAACTGTTTGTACGAAATAGAAAAAATTAAACGGTTTAATCGAAAGTTGTTAAGGTATTTTTTGATATCCTAAAACTAATGTAAATAGTGCAATAAGTATAATCAAATCAATTAAAATTTTACCTTGATAACATCAAATGACATTGAACGTACATTTATGATGAGCCCGGTAACGGATACCTGTAGCAGGACAGAATAATTTGTCCTTTTCCGTGTGTTTTCTTTCTCGTACAGTGCGAAAAAAATTATATGTATATTATAGTGTCGTACGTCCGGACTTAGCGAAACTAAGAGGAAGTGAGTTTTTCATTGTACTCTTGGTAAGAGCCTAACCTAATATCTTCACGCGATGCTAGATGGTAACGCTGCGAGTCCCAACAGTGAAGGGACTAACAATAGCGGCAAAATTAGGATTAGCTTTACCTAGTTCAAGATGACGTTGTAAGAATTGATTATCTAAAGGTGAAGTGAAGTGGCTATCCTCGAGCGAGCTGCCTTGGTAACAGGCGTCCTCGTTTTCGGAAACCTCAGGGGGCCGTCATCAAAAATGACGGGACTGGTGTGGCAAGCCCGAGTGACTCTGAGCTAGGGAAAATGAACGCCATTTTCTCTGAATAACGGTAACCAAATTTCATGCTCCAAAGACTTTTGTCAAGGCGTGAACAGGAGTGAGTCGCATGAAAGGAGACCCGAGACTAGAACTTGACCACCTGATTGCGAGTTGAAGGCTCTTTAACCTTTCCAGAAAATGAAGAGCATGAAGAACACTGCGATTGGGGGCAGCAGGTTATTCTTGGTCAAACACCCTAAACTTCACGCGACTCTTGCTACCATGAGAGCAGATATGTAAAATCTGCCAGTGATTACAAGCAGGAGCAAATGGCAAATGACAGCGAGAAAGTCCAAGGAGCAACTGACTGACTTTCGCATTAACCCCAACGAGAGTAGCATTGCCCTTCGCAAGACTAGAGAATGGATGACCCCTTTGAGCACGAACAAGGACCACGGTCCAGTTGCGATTAGAGCTGGGCTTGTCTCAGCTCAAAGACCTGATGCGCAGAAGCGCCAGGCAAGGGCATGTGTCGCCGTAAGTACACCGCGGCCAGTCGAGTTACTTCGTTAAGATCTTGAACTAAAAATCGGACGATAAGGGAAGCCTCTTTCCACTGAGATTGGGTGACCGAATTACGAGTTCGAAGCAAGGGATCGAACACAGGGTAGAACGCGACTGGCAGGCTGAGTGCCAAAAGTTTTAAAAGCCAGTGGCAAATTAAAGAATTGCTGCCAATAAGAGTGTGTGTTACCATTTAATGGTACTATGCACAAGTTTGAAAGGTAAGTACGTGTAGTATACGAAAAAATTGTCAACTACCCGTGTCTGAGAAGGCGCCTAAAACGAACGTCTGTGCGTAATCACGGTCACCATGCTTGTTAATCTCCCTTTGAATGCAACCTCGCCCCGAACTGCATAAGAAAAGGAACTTTCCTTTGGATACCTCGATGCGGCCGGGACCGATGTCGGGAGTTTTAGAGAAATGGGCCGTAAACGGATAGTGCAAAATACAATTATCAAAAGCTGGGTGCAAGTGGCCTAGGGTACAAGGCCGTCAGGATTAGTGCCCCTGCCCATATCGTAACTACTACGTGACTCTAGGCGGGAGCCAGCGGACACGCCGCCTTGAGGTGCCCCTTGGATGCGGCCATCGTCGAAGCTGTCTGCGAACGGTTAGATCTGGAACGACTAATTTAGAGTCGGGGCAGCTGATGGTCGTAACAAAAGTGTCTGTCCCGGACTCCAGCTGTATCGATCATAGAGACTTGATAGAATTTACCTTTAGATCTCCTTGGAGATACAACTGGTATGACCAACGGGCCTATAGATTTTTCCAAGTTGGGCGGGTTTCGCCCGATTAAGGATGGGTAATTTCCAGATTCACAGAGTACCTTTCAAGAGGCTGCAAGTGGAGACGACCAGCTGGAAAAGGGGAGCAGTGTCAGTCGGTTAACTGGAGAATATCACTGTGCACTACTTCGTGCGTCGCTAATCCTTCTTCTGTCATATGTCCGGCTCCTGATAAAGGCACTACTTAGGGTACTCGACACTTGGTAAAGGGAAGGGAAGAGGGATAGGGAGGCTTCCCATTACAGGAGAGAGGTGGAGGGAAATAGGCAATTATGCTGCGTGAAGGTCGCCCCATACCTCCACGAGAAGCATTGTGTGGTGAAAAAGCAAATATGAAAAATCACAGAGGTACTTTGCCCGAAAAAAGTCACACTGGCCAGGAATCGAACCACGGTGCCAATCCACGACCTAGCTGACTGAGCCACCGCGTGCTCTATATATATCTTACTAATATATAAAGCAAAGTCGCTAAAATCGTTGTAATCGCTAACCGCGAAAACTACTGAACCGATTTTGCTAAAATTTTGCACACTGATTCATGATACTTCCTAGATGGTTTTAGTATAATTTTTATCTTAAAAAATGTATTAACAATAGTAATAAATGAGCTCAAAGTTTTGCAAAAATACGCCAGCTTTTTACTTTAGTTCAGTAAAATCCGCTAGGTGGCGTCAACATAAAATCGAGGCTACCTTCAACATAATTAAATAAGTGTGGTTATGATACGCCAGAGCGTCTCGATCGTGATGCAGTCGTGCTTCGGCAGTTCAACGAGCTGTATAGAGAATGTTGATAATAGTCTTGCAGCTGGATATCCCGGTTACGGACGACACTCTTATCCAAGGGGGAAAGGACCTAGGTTTTTATTTACCCTGAATCTCGACGAGTGCGATCAAAAAAAAGTTCATTTCAACCGACGACGTCTCTGGCATAATACCAGGAGACATATCTAGCCAGAGCACAATCTGCACCAACTCTTCAGAGTTGTGTGGCAGTCCCACCATCCCACCTGGAGCAGTCAGAGAATTTTTGGCTACAAATGTAAGCCAGGAAAAACAGCTCTGAGGGGCACGGGCAGCCACAACGGCTTTCTTCTTACTCTTTTCGTCCCCAACGCGCTTATCCACACGTTCCCGTCTAACGATAAGCGGTTGGTTATCCGGGGAACGACCTGAAGACAAGATATATTTTGGTCAGCGGCATATCTCCCTCATGTACGGTCTCCGTACACAGACTTCGAGGCTAAGAGTCAAGCTACCAACAGCTGGCTCACCATCATCAATAATAATGATAAGGAATAATTAGAAATTTCACCACTGGCCTTTTTCAGGGCCAATAAAAGTATTTACGTTCATTACTTAACCTTCATTGGTTCTTTTGAGGGCCACCTAAGTTTAAACTACCGTGCCAACAAATACATTTTTACTACCATTTCTGGAAACATTATTCGTAGACTAAAAGACTACGTAAAGCCGGCCACTATTAAACCAAGTCAGTCATTCACTGGCAGACGTCACGAGCAGAGTTGCTCGTCGCAAGGCTTGGAACCCCGGTGACCGACGACCCTATATTACCCCCTCGACTCTAAGCATGTAACCAGGAATCACCGATCCTCTCCAATGTCTGCGCTGGGCGAATCTAACAGCTATGAAGGAAAAAAAAACCTTGAGTCAACGGGAGTCTCCAACGGGCAAGCATCACGCACCAATCTCTACTGATCTCTCCACCTTAGATCATCAAAACAACTGAGTCTGAAAATAAGGTGCTTTAGACACCAATGTCTTTAACGTTATACCAGGAGATGTTGAGAAAGAGCACTACAACTAGCTCCAAAGCTTCGGACTTTGTAATTTTCCTCCCGATCAGTCTGGGTCTTCAACAGCAGGCCAGAGAAGATCACCCTGAGATATCCAGGCAGTCACAATTACTGTAAACTTTAGTCAAAAGAGAGTTGACTTAAGAAGCTCACCGGTCTTTTTTAAGGCAATCGGACGTCTAACTACCTTGCTAAAAATTATATTAGAACTTAACAAAGTTGACAGAAAATAGCCTTTAGGGGCCACAAAAGTCGCAAGAGGGTCAATTGAAAGGAAAACTCTTAATGTATCTAATGAATACAATTTTAGGCGTCCAGAAACTGACGCAGAAAATTTATCGAGATTGGAACAGCAGCCTCAAAATCGACAAATAAAGAATCCATTCCGTGAGAGATCAGCTTTTTGTTTACCCTCACAGTTATCTCTGAAATCTTTAAAGATCTAAATTCAGATTTTTAAATAAGAAGAAAATATACTTGTATTTTTGTGGCAATAAAAAATGTAGACATTGAGATCCAGGATTCTGTTGCTCTGGTAATAAATTTGCGAGATAAGAGAAAAAAAAAATTTTTTCAACATATATTTTTGGAAGTTTAAAATCTTAATATTTGAAAAAAATAGCCCTTTTCGTNATGAGCGGTTGGTTATCCCGGGAACGACCTGAAGACGAGATATATTTTGGTCAGTGGCATATCTCCCTCATGTACGGTCTCCGTACACAGACTTTGAGGCTAAGAGTCAAGCTACCAACAGCTGGCTCTCCATCATCAATAATAATGATAAGGAATAACTAGAAATTTCACCACTGGCCTTTTTCAGGGCCAATAAAAGTATTTACGTTCATTACTTAACCTTCAATCTCATCGGTTCTTTTGAGGGCCACCTAAGTTTAAACTACCTTGCCAACAAATACATTTTTACTACCATTTCCGGAAACATGATTCGTAGACTAAAAGACAACGTAAAGCCGGCCACTATTAAGCCAAGTCAGTCATTCACTGGCAGACGTCACGAGCAGAGTTGTTCGTCGCAAGGCTGGGAACCCCGGTGACCGACAACTCTATATTACCTCCTCGACTCTAAGCATGTAACCAGGAATCACCGATCCTCTCCAATGTCTGCGCTGGGCGAATCTAACAGCTATGAAGGAAAAAAAACCTTGAGTCAATGGGAGTCTCCAACGGGCAAGCATCACGCACCAATCTCTACTGATCTCTCCATCTTAGATCATCAAAACAACTGAGTCTGAAAATAAGGTGCTTTAGACACCAATGTCTTCGACGTTATACCAGGAGATGTTGAGAAAGAGCACTACAACTAGCTCCAAAGCTTCGGACTTTGTAATTTTTCTCCCGATCAGTCTGGGTCTTCAACAGCAGGCCAGAGAAGATCCCGGTCTTTTTTAAGGCAATCGGACGTCTAACTACCTTGCCAAAAATTATATTAGAACTTAACAAAGTTGACAGAAAATAGCCTTTAGGGGCCACAAAAGTCGCAAGAGGGTCAATTAAAAGGAAAACTCTTAATGTATCTTATGAATACAATTTTAGGCGTCCAGAAACTGACGCAGAAAATTTATCGAGATTGGAACAGCAGCCTCAAAATCGACTAATAAAGAATCCATTACGTGAGAGATCAGCTTTTTGTTTACCCTCACAGTTATCTTTTAAATCTTTAAAGATCTAAATTCAGATTTTTAAATAAGAAGAAAATATACTTGTATTTTTGTGGCAATAAAAAATGTAGACATTGAGATCCAGGATTCTGTTGCTCTGGTAATAAATTTGCGAGATAAGAGAAAAAAAAAATTTTTTCAACATATATTTTTGGAAGTTTAAAATCTTAATATTTGAAAAAAATAGCCCTTTTCGTAAACTACACGAGAGAAACTGTAAATCAACCGCTCCTTATGGCCAACGATTATTTTATGGCATAAGGAACACACGGTACTTTTCAGCATAATTATATTTTTTTTAATTTTAACAGCTTATTTTTCGACCAAATGAACTGTATGGATTGCGAACAAATATGTTTTTAGTAAGAAGATTTTTGTTCTGAGAAGTGTCAGGAGTACATGTAAAATTTCTAACTGAAAACGTTTCACATTACATGTCAATTTACTACGGTATTCCCTTTAGTGAGTCTCGAGCGAAGCCGAGACAGGGGCCGCTAGTACAAAACAAAATAAAAAAAACTCATAGCAAAAATGAAAAAATCACTCAAGTTAACCTTAAATGCTGATAAGCGTACGTATAATTAAGTATATGATTTCACAAATAGGACGATGGCATCTCCTTCTTTAAGATTTGGCCGTACGTCAAGAGGAAGTACTGAACCTGTAAGTCTATATATGTATATATATATATATCAAATATATCTTTAACATAATATAAAAGATAATAGATTAAACTAAATAAAATACATGAAGCAAACTGACATAGTATCACCCATTATTTTTGTTATTTCAGGATTTAAAGAAATTGTACATTTTCTCTTGTTTTTATCGCGTTTCCTTCCCCTTTTCCTGACTCAGATATGTCGAGAGAGAGTTTGTACGACCGAGCCAATATAAGTAACGGAATTTTCAAATCCCCAGGGCACCACGTGCCGACGTCCTATCCAACGAGTAAGCAACAGGAAAAATGAGAATTGATCATGCTCCTAATATTTCGAAATACATCCATAGCTAACAATAACCAACAAGCTTAGCTAAGTTAACAATCATTCGGTCGTGAGAAACACCCGATAAGTGTTTGGACCACAACTACAGCTGCTTTATAGATAAATGGTTGGACCGCTGTTAACAATTACTCTTTCCGACTATCAACTTGTTCGATTAATGTATCTGGCAGCTCTAGCAACAATTATAGTTATTAATGTGTAAAAGTTACTATTACTAACCCTATTATTAATATAGTAACGCAGTGAATGATTATTCAGTCAACACCTACATGAAATATTGGGCGATTTTCACCGCTCTCGTTGCAACAAATTTGATCGAATAAACGAACAATGCTTAGTCTAAGTAAATTTTAGCAATATGTCATCCTAATTTTAATATTAAATAGGGGTAAAGGGTACAGTTGTTGACCCCCCGATAGTGATTGACCGCAACATGCATTTTTAAATGGACTCTTTACATATAGATATACAAATTATACAGGGGTCAATCACTACCTTAAGGTTTCAATAACTATACCCTTTACCCCTAACATAGAAAATCTGTAAATCTTTGATGTAAAAGAGAAAGGAAGGGTGCAAGTGAGTAAATCACCTTCCCCTCTCTTGACGCATGTAGGGAATCTAGCCAGAGGTGGGAAGTGCTAATTTTAAATGGCTTATCTAGAGCAACTTCAGCCAATTAGATCTTCGGCTATTGTTTTTTCCCCCAAAATTTTCGGCAGCAAGTTTTACTGCATTGTTTTTCAGATAGCGCGTGGTCGAGGTCCGTTACTCCTTATAAAAAGGCCCAGAGGCTCCGAAAAAAGCACTCGACGATAGCCCTTCAAAGTAGACTGAGTAGTAAGAGTCCACCTTTGCTACAACCCAGTCTACTGCGAAGCAAGGCACAGTTACATTTCAATTTCACCCTCGAACGGTTGACTAGATAGCTAGAGTCCGCCTCTGCTATCTCACGGTCCTCCACGAGTGCGGTTTTAAATCTTCGATCTCAGACTCCTCGCGCTGGTTCACTCCGCTGTACGTTTTTTACCGAAAATAAAAGTAAGTCAAATTTGAATACTAAAGTGACAAGTCCTTTTTTTTCCTCTCGGTTTGAACGTGGACGTGTTTTTGTGAGAGTTCGAAATTCGGTATCGGTAGAATACCGCGCTACGGGATTAAATTTCTCACGTAAAGTCTAGGGCAATCACATTTACTCCAGATGGTACTGGTGGATCCTAGATCCATCGAGAACTTAAACCATTTTACCCCCTTTTGTAACATCTAGAGTGTAACTACCTTTGCTGGTTACAGTACTGGTAACCTCTAGATCACGAACGGGATACTATTCGACACATTGCACCAGGTATCCTCGATAAATTCGAGGCGCACCGCGAACGAATGCATCGTATTATTGCTCAACAACCGCGTTGACTTAATCAAAACGGCCGTCCTGACCCCCTTTCATATATTCAGATAAAGAAATATAACTACCTATAGGCCCCACGTCCCACCTACGCGCCCAGTGCGAGTCCCGAGTTATTAAGCGAAAGCTTAGACTCGAATAATACGTTGCGCTGACGTAACAATATATATACAAGTGGGGCTGACGCCCTCTTACGTGCTCCGCGCGCTGACCCCCCACTAAAAGATTGTGCCATAACTACAATATAAGGCTTCGTAAAATAAAAAATCAAAAAATATTTTGAAAATTAAAAAGTAATATAAATTATTATTTATTGATAATAATAAATTAATTTTTTTTAAGTCTTTTGATTCCAATGATTGTATTTCAAAATGGGACAAGCAGTGGGTTTTTTGGTTAACAGTGCTACTGATGCCACTCATAGATTGTATCTCGGTTCTACAAATCAAGTAGACAAAAATAAAAACATTTCTCGTGTAACTATAAATGCAGGCTGAGAGTGAGTTTACAAATGCAGAATCAAGCAACAACTAAAAGGTGTGCAGCTCCCCCTCTCCAAGTAATTCACTGCTTGTTGCGTTTTTTATATACCTACAAAACTCATTGTGGAAATAAAATATAATAAAACATTAGCATGAGCATTAACACTCCATGCACTAAGCCCGACATGATCAACCTAATGGTGATGAAACGTATGCACATTTATCGGCACCCATGATGTCGATCGTGCGAAATCTAAAAACAAGCCAGTATTATAGAAGCAGAAATAATTACGGGAGAAAAAAAGGAAACAAAGTTTATACTCCTAGAATAACATTGAATACTGGCACCTTATAATCATTACCTTTTATTTTATATACAAAACAGTTTCCCTTTGTATTAGCATTTTTTATGACTATCAAAAAGTCACAAGGATAGAGTTTTGATTCCTCAGGATTGTATATTAAAAAACCTTTATTTTCTCACGGACAATTAAGTATACGTTGCTTTATCAAAATTTAAGAATCAGAAATGAATTTTTATTCAAATTGAATCTGAAAATAAATCAGAAATTGGAAATATAATTTAGAAAGAAATTTCTTAGTAATTCAAAAACCCCTTAAAAATAGTTTTTTACAAACCTTAAATATTGGTAAGTTTGATGTATTGAGTTCATATTTCAAAAGAAATTTATGAACCTTTATACACACTGGCAATGAATAGTATTCTTCCTAATGAATCTGTAGCCTTAACAAATAGATTAAACNTGTATATATATATCAAATATATCTTTAACATAATATAAAAGATAATAGATTAAACTAAATAAAATACATGAAGCAAACTGACATAGTATCACCCATTATTTTTGTTATTTCAGGATTTAAAGAAATTGTACATTTTCTCTTGTTTTTATCGCGTTTCCTTCCCCTTTTCCTGACTCAGATATGTCGAGAGAGAGTTTGTACGACCAAGCCAATATAAGTAACGGAATTTTCAAATCCCCAGGGCACCACGTGCCGACGTCCTATCCAACGAGTAAGCAACAGGAAAAATGAGAATTGATCATGCTCCTAATATTTCGAAATACATCCATAGCTAACAATAACCAACAAGCTTAGCTAAGTTAACAATCATTCGGTCGTGAGAAACACCCGATAAGTGTTTGGACCACAACTACAGCTGCTTTATAGATAAATGGTTGGACCGCTGTTAACAATTACTCTTTCCGACTATCAACTTGTTCGATTAATGTATCTGGCAGCTCTAGCAACAATTATAGTTATTAATGTGTAAAAGTTACTATTACTAACCCTATTATTAATATAGTAACGCAGTGAATGATTATTCAGTCAACACCTACATGAAATATTGGGCGATTTTCACCGCTCTCGTTGCAACAAATTTGATCGAATAAACGAACAATGCTTAGTCTAAGTAAATTTTAGCAATATATCATCCTAATTTTAATATTAAATAGGGGTAAAGAGTACAGTTGTTGACCCCCCGATAGTGATTGACCGCAACATGCATTTTTAAATGGACTCTTTACATATAGACATACAAATTATACAGGGGTCAATCACTACCTTAAGGTTTCAATAACTATACCCTTTATCCCTAACATAGAAAATCTGTAAATCTTTGATGTAAAAGAGAAAGGAAGGGTGCAAGTGAGTAAATCACCTTCCCCTCTCTTGACGCATGTAGGGAATCTAGCCAGAGGTGGGAAGTGCTAATTTTAAATGGCTTATCTAGAGCAACTTCAGCCAATTAGATCTTCGGCTATTGTTTTTTCTCCCAAAATTTTCGGCAGAAAGTTTTACTGCATTGTTTTTCAGATAGCGCGTGGTCGAGGTCCGCTACTCCTTATAAAAAGGCCCAGAGGCTCCAAAAAAAGCACTCGACGATAGCCCTTCAAAGTAGACTGAGTAGTAAGAGTCCACCTTTGCTACAACCCAGTCTACTGCGAAGCAAGGCACAGTTACATTTCAATTTCACCCTCGAACGGTTGACTAGATAGCTAGAGTCCGCCTCTGCTATCTCACGGTCCTCCACGAGTGCGGTTTTAAATCTTCGATCTCAGACTCCTCGCGCTGGTTCACTCCGCTGTACGTTTTTTACCGAAAATAAAAGTAAGTCAAATTTGAATACTAAAGTGACAAGTCCTTTTTTTTCCCCTCGGTTTGAACGTGGACGTGTTTTTGTGAGAGTTCGAAATTCGGTATCGGTAAAATACCGCGCTACGGGATTAAATTTCTCACGTAAAGTCTAGGGCAATCACATTTACTCCAGATGGTACTGGTGGATCCTAGACCCATCGCGAACTTAAACCATTTTACCCCCTTTTGTAACCTCTAGAGTGTAACTAACTTTGCTGGTTACAGTACTGGTAACCTCTAGATCACGAACGGGATACTATTCGACACATTGCACCAGGTATCCTCGATAAATTCGAGGCGCACCACGAACGAATGCATCGTATTATTGCTCAACAACCGCGTCGACTTAATCAAAACGGCCGTCCTGACCCCCTTTCAAATACTCAGATAAAGAAATATAACTACCTATAGGCCCCACGTCCCACCTACGCGCCCAGTGCGAGTCCCGAGTTATTAAGCGAAAGCTTAGACTCGAATAATACGTTGCGCCGACGTAACAATATATATACAAGTGGGGCTGACGCCCTCTTACGTGCTATGCGCGCTGACCCCCCACTAAAAGATTGTGTCATAACTATAATATAAGGCTTCGTAAAATAAAAAATCAAAGCATGTTCCAAAAATATAATAGTTATGACACAGTCTGCTGGTAGGGGGTTGACAGTGAAATACGTAGGGTGGCGTTAGATGTTTACATATTCATATATTATAGAGTGATTTTTGGAGGGTCATTCGACACAACCCCCCCTCCTTATCTTTTCACGGCCCCACTCAGCCCACCCTCTTAATGAGGTAATGATCCAACAGTTTTTAAGTAATTTTTATTGCATTTCATTACTTACAAGCATCCTCCTCCACCTCTCTTTAATCCNAAATCAAGTAGACAAAAATAAAAACATTTCTCGTGTAACTATAAATGCAGGCTGAGAGTGAGTTTACAAATGCAGAATCAAGCAACAACTAAAAGGTGTGCAGCTCCCCCTCTCCAAGTAATTCACTGCTTGTTGCGTTTTTTATATACCTACAAAACTCATTGTGGAAATAAAATATAATAAAACATTAGCATGAGCATTAACACTCCATGCACTAAGCCCGACATGATCAACCTAATGGTGATGAAACGTATGCACATTTATCGGCACCCATGATGTCGATCGTGCGAAATCTAAAAAGAAGCCAGTATTATAGAAGCAGAAATAATTACGGGAGAAAAAAAGGAAACAAAGTTTATACTCCTAGAATAACATTGAATACTGGCACCTTATAATCATTACCTTTTATTTTATATACAAAACAGTTTCCCTTTGTATTAGCATTTTTTATGACTATCAAAAAGTCACAAGGATAGAGTTTTGATTCCTCAGGATTGTATATTAAAAAACCTTTATTTTCTCACGGACAATTAAGTATACGTTGCTTTATCAAAATTTAAGAATCAGAAATGAATTTTTATTCAAATTGAATCTGAAAATAAATCAGAAATTGGAAATATAATTTAGAAAGAAATTTCTTAGTAATTCAAAAACCCCTTAAAAATAGTTTTTTACAAACCTTAAATATTGGTAAGTTTGATGTATTGAGTTCATATTTCAAAAGAAATTTATGAACCTTTATACACACTGGCAATGAATAGTATTCTTCCTAATGAATCTGTAGCCTTAACAAGTTCTGAAATCAAGACATAAAAACGGTCAAGTCTTTTTTTGCGCAGCATACATTTTGTATGACATTCGTAGTATAATACTGTTTAGTACTCGTACTTTAACAAAATCAAACTAAGTTATATTGCCTTTTGCCCTAACATTTTTATATACTTTCTACATAGTAAGGCATAAATGTATTTGATGTGAGGTTTGCATGAAATACCAGTCAAAAGTCAATATTACTTAGTTTGATTTTGTTAAAGTACGAGTACTAAACAGTATTATACTACGAACGTCATACAAAATGTATGCTGCGCAAAGAAAAAAACTTGACCGTTTTTATATCTTGATTTCAGAAGTTGTTAAGGCTACAGATTCATTAGGAAGAATACTATTCATTGACAGTGTGTATAAAGGTTCAGAAATTCCTAACGAAATATGAACTCAATACATCAAACTTACCTAACATTTAAGGCTTGTAAAATACTATTTTTGAGGGGATATCATAACTTTTTAAGAAAAGACCATTTTTAAATGTTTAATTTGAAAAACTTAATAATATTGAATGCTGCTTATATTAGAAAGTACTGGATAGAAACGAAGTCTGTAAAACATAGCTACGATGATCTACAACAGTCTCACTAAATTTCTACTTAAATTAGCTCATTTAAAGATTTTTTAAGTATATTTAAATGCAGTTAATTTTGAGAAACAGTTTTTTGATTCACCAAATAAAATAAGTTGTCTTAAATAATACAGTTTCAGGATTTTTATTTAAGATGCTCTGTTCTTTTACTTTTTTT
>NW_019379689.1:0-10000 GCF_000648655.2 Copidosoma floridanum
TCATCATAATCGTCATCGTCATCGTCATTATTATCATCATCATTGTCATCATTATTATCATCATTGTCATCATCATCGTTATCGTCATTGTCATCATCATCGTAATCGACACCGTCATCGTCATTATCATTATCGTCATCGTCATCATTGTCATCATCATCATTGTCAATATTATTATCATCATTATAATTATTATAATCATCACCATCATCGTCATCATTATCATCATTATCGTCATTATCATCATCGTCGTCATCATCGTCATCGTCATTGTCATCATCATCGTAATCGACACCGTCATCGTCATAATCATTATCGTCATCGTTATTTTTGCCATCATAATCATCATCGTCATTATCATCATTATTATTATCATCATCATCATCATCGTCATTATCATCATTATCGTCATCGTCACCGTCATACTGATCATTGTTATTGTCATTATTATCATCGTTATCGTCATCCTTATCATTATCATCATCATCAACATCATCATCGGCATTAACGTCATTGTCATCATCATCATCATCGTCATCATCATCATCGTCATCGTCATCATCATTCTTATCAACATCATCATCATCATCATCATCATCATTATTACCATCATTATCATCATTATTATCATTATCATAATCAATCATCATTATCATCATCATCGTCATCATCATCACCATCATCATCATCATTATTATCATCGACATCGTCATCGTCATTATCATCATCATCATCATCATTATGATCATCATCATTATCATCATCATCATCATCATCATCACAATCAATCATAATCATTATTATCATCGTCATCATCAACACTATTATCATCATTATCGTCATCATCATCATCATCATTATTATTATCATCATCATCATTATTATTACTATCATTATCATCATTATTATCATCATCAGCCTTATCGTCATCGTCATCGTCATAATTATCATCGTCATTTTCATTATTATCATCGTAATCGTTATCGTCATCATTATCATCATCATTATTATTATCATCTTCATTATTGTCATCGTCATTATCATCATCATCGTCATAATCATCATCATCGTCATCATCATCATCATTGTCATCATCATCATTATTATCATAATCATCATCATTATTATTATCGTCGTCATTATTATCATCGACATCATTCTGGTCATCGTCATCGTCATAATTATCGTCATCGTAATCGTTATCATCATTGTCATCATCATCATTATCATTATTATTATCAACGTCATCGTCATCATCATCATTATCGTCATTATCATTATCGTCATTATTATCATCATCATCGTCATCGTAATTTTCATCATTATCATCATCGTCATCGTTATTGTCATCATCATCATTATCATCGTCATCGTAATCGTTATCATCGTCATCATCATCACCATCATCATCATCATCATCATTATTATCATCATTATCATCATCAATATCATCATCATCATTATTATCATCATCATCATCATCATTATAATCAATCATCATCATTATCATCATCGTTATCATTATCATCATCATTATCATTATCATCATCATCATCATCATCATTATCATCATAATCATCGTCATCATTATAATTATCATCATCATTATTATCATCATCATCATCGTCATCATCATCATCATTATTATTATCGCCATCATCATCGTCATCGTCATCGTCATCATCATCGTCATCGTCATGGTCATCGTCATTATCATTATCATCGTCATCATCGTCATCATCATCATCATTATCATCATTATCATCATCGTCATCATTATTATTATCATTATCATCATCATTATAATTAATCATCATCATCATCATCATTGTCATTAGCATCACCATCATCATCATCATCATCATTATCATCATGATCAATCATTATCATCATCATCATCGTCATCATCAACACCCAGATCATCATTATCGTCATCTTCATCATTATCATAATCATCATCATCATCATCATTATTATTATCATTTTTATTATCATCATTATTATCATTATTATCGTTATCGTCATCGTCATAATCATTATCGTCATCGTAATTATTATTATCTTTATCGTCATTGTCATTATTGACATTATCATCAACATTATCATCATCATTGTCATCATCATCATCATCGTCATCATCATCATTATTATTATCATCATCTTTATCATCATTGTCGTCATTATTATCATCGTCATCATCATCGTTATCGACATCGTCATAATCAGCGTCATCGTTATCGTCATTATCATCATCATTATCATTATCATTATCAACGTCATCGTCATTATCATCATCATCGTCATTATCATTATCGTCATCATCATTTTCATCATAATCGTCATCGTCATCGTCATTATTATCATCATCATTGTCATCATTATTATCATCATTGTCATCATCATCGTTATCGTCATTGTCATCATCATCGTAATCGACACCGTCATCGTCATTATCATTATCGTCATCGTCATCATTGTCATCATCATCATTGTCAATATTATTATCATCATTATAATTATTATAATCATCACCATCATCGTCATCATTATCATCATTATCGTCATTATCATCATCGTCGTCATCATCGTCATCGTCATTGTCATCATCATCGTAATCGACACCGTCATCGTCATAATCATTATCGTCATCGTTATTTTTGCCATCATAATCATCATCGTCATTATCATCATTATTATTATCATCATCATCATCATCGTCATTATCATCATTATCGTCATCGTCACCGTCATACTGATCATTGTTATTGTCATTATTATCATCGTTATCGTCATCCTTATCATTATCATCATCATCAACATCATCATCGGCATTAACGTCATTGTCATCATCATCATCATCGTCATCATCATCATCGTCATCGTCATCATCATTCTTATCAACATCATCATCATCATCATCATCATCATTATTACCATCATTATCATCATTATTATCATTATCATAATCAATCATCATTATCATTATCATCGTCATCATCATCACCATCATCATCATCATTATTATCATCGACATCGTCATCGTCATTATCATCATCATCATCATTATGATCATCATCATTATCATCATCATCATCATCATCATCACAATTAATCATCATCATTATTATCATCGTCATCATCAACACTATTATTATCATTATCGTCATCATCATCATCATCATTATTATCATCATCATCATCATCATTATTACTATCATTATCATCATTATTCTCATCATCAGCCTTATCGTCATCGTCATCGTCATAATTATCATCGTCATTTTCATTATTATCATCGTAATCGTTATCGTCATCATTATCATCATCATTATTATTATCATCTTCATTATTGTCATCGTCATTATCATCATCATTGTCATTATCATCATCATCGTCATCATCATCATCATTGTCATCATCATTATTATCATAATCATCATCATTATTATTATCGTCGTCATTATTATCATCGACATCATTCTCGTCATCGTCATCGTCATAATTATCGTCATCGTAATCGTTATCATCATTGTCATCATCATCATTATCATTATTATGATCAACGTCATCGTCATCATCATCATTATCGTCATTATCATTATCGTCATTATTATCATCATCATCGTCATCGTAATTTTCATCATTATCATCATCGTCATCGTTATTGTCATCATCATCATTATCATCGTCATCGTAATCGTTATCATCGTCATCATCATCACCATCATCATCATCATCATCATTATTATCATCATTATCATCATCAATATCATCATCATCATTATTATCATCATCATCATCATCATTATAATCAATCATCATCATTATCATCATCGTTATCATTATCATCATCATTATCATTATCATCATCATCATCATCATCATTATCATCATAATCATCGTCATCATTATAATTATCATCATCATTATTATCATCATCATCATCGTCATCATCATCATCATTATTATTATCGCCATCATCATCGTCATCGTCATCGTCATCATCATCGTCATCGTCATGGTCATCGTCATTATCATTATCATCGTCATCATCGTCATCATCATCATCATTATCATCATTATCATCATCGTCATCATTATTATTATCATTATCATCATCATTATAATTAATCATCATCATCATCATCATTGTCATTAGCATCACCATCATCATCATCATCATCATTATCATCATGATCAATCATTATCATCATCATCATCGTCATCATCAACACCCAGATCATCATTATCGTCATCTTCATCATTATCATAATCATCATCATCATCATCATTATTATTATCATTTTTATTATCATCATTATTATCATTATTATCGTTATCGTCATCGTCATAATCATTATCGTCATCGTAATTATTATTATCTTTATCGTCATTGTCATTATTGACATTATCATCAACATTATCATCATCATTGTCATCATCATCATCATCGTCATCATCATCATTATTATTATCATCATCTTTATCATCATTGTCGTCATTATTATCATCGTCATCATCATCGTTATCGACATCGTCATAATCAGCGTCATCGTTATCGTCATTATCATCATCATTATCATTATCATTATCAACGTCATCGTCATTATCATCATCATCGTCATTATCATTATCGTCATCATCATTTTCATCATAATCGTCATCGTCATCGTCATTATTATCATCATCATTGTCATCATTATTATCATCATTGTCATCATCATCGTTATCGTCATTGTCATCATCATCGTAATCGACACCGTCATCGTCATTATCATTATCGTCATCGTCATCATTGTCATCATCATCATTGTCAATATTATTATCATCATTATAATTATTATAATCATCACCATCATCGTCATCATTATCATCATTATCGTCATTATCATCATCGTCGTCATCATCGTCATCGTCATTGTCATCATCATCGTAATCGACACCGTCATCGTCATAATCATTATCGTCATCGTTATTTTTGCCATCATAATCATCATCGTCATTATCATCATTATTATTATCATCATCATCATCATCGTCATTATCATCATTATCGTCATCGTCACCGTCATACTGATCATTGTTATTGTCATTATTATCATCGTTATCGTCATCCTTATCATTATCATCATCATCAACATCATCATCGGCATTAACGTCATTGTCATCATCATCATCATCGTCATCATCATCATCGTCATCGTCATCATCATTCTTATCAACATCATCATCATCATCATCATCATCATTATTACCATCATTATCATCATTATTATCATTATCATAATCAATCATCATTATCATTATCATCGTCATCATCATCACCATCATCATCATCATTATTATCATCGACATCGTCATCGTCATTATCATCATCATCATCATCATTATGATCATCATCATTATCATCATCATCATCATCATCATCACAATCAATCATAATCATTATTATCATCGTCATCATCAACACTATTATCATCATTATCGTCATCATCATCATCATCATTATTATTATCATCATCATCATCATTATTACTATCATTATCATCATTATTATCATCATCAGCCTTATCGTCATCGTCATCGTCATAATTATCATCGTCATTTTCATTATTATCATCGTAATCGTTATCGTCATCATTATCATCATCATTATTATTATCATCTTCATTATTGTCATCGTCATTATCATCATCATTGTCATTATCATCATCATCGTCATCATCATCATCATTGTCATCATCATTATTATCATAATCATCATCATTATTATTATCGTCGTCATTATTATCATCGACATCATTCTCGTCATCGTCATCGTCATAATTATCGTCATCGTAATCGTTATCATCATTGTCATCATCATCATTATCATTATTATGATCAACGTCATCGTCATCATCATCATTATCGTCATTATCATTATCGTCATTATTATCATCATCATCGTCATCGTAATTTTCATCATTATCATCATCGTCATCGTTATTGTCATCATCATCATTATCATCGTCATCGTAATCGTTATCATCGTCATCATCATCACCATCATCATCATCATCATCATTATTATCATCATTATCATCATCAATATCATCATCATCATTATTATCATCATCATCATCATCATTATAATCAATCATCATCATTATCATCATCGTTATCATTATCATCATCATTATCATTATCATCATCATCATCATCATCATTATCATCATAATCATCGTCATCATTATAATTATCATCATCATTATTATCATCATCATCATCGTCATCATCATCATCATTATTATTATCGCCATCATCATCGTCATCGTCATCGTCATCATCATCGTCATCGTCATGGTCATCGTCATTATCATTATCATCGTCATCATCGTCATCATCATCATCATTATCATCATTATCATCATCGTCATCATTATTATTATCATTATCATCATCATTATAATTAATCATCATCATCATCATCATTGTCATTAGCATCACCATCATCATCATCATCATCATCATCATCATTATCATCATGATCAATCATTATCATCATCATCATCGTCATCATCAACACCCAGATCATCATTATCGTCATCTTCATCATTATCATAATCATCATCATCATCATCATTATTATTATCATTTTTATTATCATCATTATCATCATCATTATCGTTATCGTCATCGTCATAATCATTATCGTCATCGTAATTATTATTATCTTTATCGTCATTGTCATTATTGACATTATCATCAACATTATCATCATCATTGTCATCATCATCATCATCGTCATCATCATCATTATTATTATCATCATCTTTATCATCATTGTCGTCATTATTATCATCGTCATCATCATCGTCATCGACATCGTCATAATCAGC
Source organism: Copidosoma floridanum (assembly GCF_000648655.2). The sequence continues at coordinate 6,882 of NW_019379689.1, forward strand.
GTCATCGTTATCGTCATTATCATCATCATTATCATTATCATTATCAACGTCATCGTCATTATCATCATCATCGTCATTATCATTGTCGTCATCATCATTTTCATTATAATCGTCATCGTCATCGTCATTTTTATCATCATCATTGTCATCATTATTATCATCATCGTCATCATCATCGTTATCGTCATTGTCATCATCATCGTAATCGACACCGTCATCGTTATTATTATTATCGTCATCGTCATCATTGTCATCATCATCATTGTCAATATTATTATTATCATTATAATTATTATAATCATCACCATCATCGTCATCATCATCATCATTATCGTCATTATCATCATCGTCATCATCATCGTCATCGTCATTGTCATCATCATCGTAATCGACACCGTCATCGTCATTATCATTATCGTCATCGTTATTTTTGCCATCATAATCATCATCGTCATCATCATCGTCATCGTTATCGCCATCATCAATATCATCATCATCGTCATCGTTAACGTCATCATCATTATCATCATCATCATCATCGTCATCGTCATTGTCATCATCATCGTCATCGACACCGACATCGTCATTATCATCATCATCATTATCATCATCGTCAACATCTTCATCATTGTCATCGTCATCATCATCATCATCATTGTCATTATCATCATCATCATCGTCATCAACATCACCATCATTAATATCATTGTCATTATCATCATCATCATCATCATTATCGTCATCATCATCGTCATCGTCATTGTCATCCTCATCCTTATCGACACCGTCATCTTCATTATCTTTATCGTCATCGTCATCATTGCCATCATCATTATCGTCATTATTATGATCATCGTCAATATCATCATTATCATCATCATCATTATCATCATCATTATCATCATCATCATTATCGTCATCGTTATCGTCATCGTCATCGACATCGTCATTGTCATCGTCATCGTCATTGTTATCCTTATCGTCATCGTTATCGTCATTATTATCATTGCTATCGTCGTCATCGCCATCATTATCATCCTCATTATCATTATCATTATCATCATCATCACGATCATCATCATCTTCATCATCATTCTCATTATCATCATCGACATTGTCATCGTCATCGTCATTATTATCATCGTAATTGCCATCATCGTCATCATCATCATCGTCATCATAATCATTATCATCATTATTATCATTAATCATTATCATTATCATCATCATCATTATCATCAATCATCATCATCATCATCATCATCATCATCATCATCATCATCATCGTCATCATCATCACCATCATTATCATCAGCATTATCATCGACATCGTCATCGTCATTATCATCATCATTATCATCATTATCATCATCATCATCATCATTATCATCATCGTAATCATCATTACCATCATCATCATTATCANTCATCATCGTCATTGTCAATGTCATCATCATCGTCATGGACACCAAAATCATCAATATCATCATCATCATTATCATCATCGTCATCATCGTCATTATCGTCATCGTCATCATCTTAATCATCATTGTCATCATCATCATCATCATTATCGTCATCATCATCACCATAATCAATATCATCGTCATTATTATCATCATCATCATCATCATCATCGTCATCATTATTATTATCGTCATCGTCATCATCATCGTCATCGTTATTATCATTATCCTCATCGGCATCATCGTCATCATCATCATCGTCATTATTATTATCCTTATCATCATCATCGCTATCATCACCATCTTCATTATCATTCTTATCATTATCGTCGACATCGTCATCGTCATCGTCATTATTATCATCGTCATCGTGATCATCGTCATCATCATCATCGTCATCATCATCATTATCATCATCATTATCATTAATCATTATTATTATCATCATCATCATTATTATCATCAGCATTAACGTCATTGTCATCTTCATCGTCATTGTCATTATAATCATTATTATTATTATCATTATTATTATCATTATTATCATAATCATTATCATCATCATCATCATTATTATCATCATCATCATCATCATTGTTTATCATCATTATCTTTATCATCGTCATCGTTATCATTATTATCGTCATTATCATCATCATAATCAATCATCATCATCATCATCGTCATCATTACTACCATCATCATTATTATCGTCATTATCATCATCATCTCTATCATCATCATCATCATTATTATTATCATCATCATCAACATTATTATCATCATTATCGTTATCGTCATCGTCATAATCATCATCGTCATTGTCATTATTATCATCCTTATCGTCATGGTCATCATCATCATTATCATCATCATTATCATTATCATCATTAACGTCATCGTCATTATCATCATCATCGTTATTATCATTATCGTCATCATCATGATCATCATAATCGTCATCGTCATTGTCATTGTTATCACCATCGTCATCGTTATCGTCATCATAATCATCATCATCATCATCATCGTCATTGTCATTGTCATCATCATCGTCATCGACATCGACATCGTCATTATCATTATCATCATTATTATTATCGTCATCATCATCGTCATCATCATTACCATCATCATCATCATCGTCATCATCATTATCATCATCATCATCATCGTCATCATCATTATCATCATCATCATCGTCGTCATCATCATTATCATCATCATCATCGTCAGTATTATTATTATCATCATTATTATTATCATCATCACCATTATCGTCATCATCATCATCATCGTCAATATTGTCATCATTATCGTCATCGTCATCATCGTCATCATCATCATCATCATTATCATTATCATTATCATCATCATCACTATCATCAATATCTTCATCATCATTCTTATCATTATCATCGACATCGTCATCGTCATCGTCATTATTATCATCGTCATCGTCATCGACGTCATCATCATTATTGTCATCATCATCATTATTATTATCATTATCATTAATCATAAATATTATCATCATTATCATTATCAATTTACATCATTATAATTATCATCATCATCATCATCGTCATTATCATCATCATTATCATTATCATCATCATTATCATCATCATCGTCATCATCATCATCATCATT
>NW_019379689.1:17500-133709 GCF_000648655.2 Copidosoma floridanum
GCTTTTACCACAGATTAAAGAAAAGTTTATTTTATCTACAAATTTTGTAGAAGGTACCAATATTAATATTCGATTCATAGATTCCTCTAAATTTATTGCCTCATCTCTCGATAAATTATCACAATACTTAAACGAACTTAAAATACTAGAAAATTTTTTTTTGAATGATGATTATTATACAATAGCCCAAATAGACTTATTGAAAAGAAAAGGCATACTTCCATTTGATTATACTTTTTCTTTTGAAAAATTGAAAGAAAATAAATTTCCATCTAAACAAAATTTTTACAGCAGCTTATACGAAACCCATATAACTGATAAAGAGTACGAGCACGCATAAATTATCTGGAACACTTTTCATATTTATACTCTTGGGCAGTATTCGGACTTACATTTAGAGACTGATGTATTACTGCTTGCTAAAGTATTTGAAAACTTTCGGAATAATTGTGTCGAACCATACGAACTAGACCCAGCTCATTATTATACAACACCCGGCCTAACTTGGGATGCTATGCTCAAATATACAAAGGTTAGTAACGAATTCTTGTTAATTAATATTAACAAAGTTAAATAATATACTTACACAAAATGTACCATTTTAATTTTAGGTAAAAATTGAATTGCTGACAGACATAGATCAAGTTTTATTTATAGAGCGCAACATACGAGGTGGAATATGCCGATGTTGCAGTCGATATGCCAAAGCCAACAACCCCTATATGAAAGAAGGTTATCAAGCAAATAGGGATGAAAAATATTTAATGTATCATGATATTACCAATTTGTAAGGTTGGGCTATAACTCAACCACTGCCTTAAGCAGGATATACATGGGTGCAAAATATTAACCCCTTGGGAATTTCAAACGTGGCAGATAATGCTGAAATTGGTTATATACTAGAAGTTGATCTCGAACATCCGAAAACTCTTCACAATGATCATAATGACTTACCTTTCTGTGCTGAGCATATGGTATTCACAGGTTCCGAAGAAAAAAAATTAATGACTACGCTGTATAATAAAAAACGTTATGTGATACATTATCGCACACTTAAGCAAGCTGTGAGTCACGGGCTCCGGATAACAAAAATTCAGAGAGCAATACAGTTTAATCAAAGTTTATGGTTAAAAAAATACATAAGTTTAAACAGTTAAAGCGTCAAAATGCGAAGAATGAATTTGATAAGATGTTGTTTAAGTTATTCAAGAATGCTGTGTATGGGAAAACGATAAAAAATGAATGCAAACGCATGGATGTTAAGCTTGTTAATAAGTGTAATGGTAGATATGGTGCCTAGGCTTACATTGCACGACTGAATTTTCCTAGTTGTGACATATTTGACCCGAAGTTTGTAGCTATACAATAATTGCGTACTGATGTATGTATTAAACAACCAATATATTGGGATTGAGTGTGTTGGATCTATCAAAGACGCTTGTTTATAAAATTCATTATGATTTTACGAGAAATAAAATGAATGATTATTGTAATTTTTCATACACAGACACTGAAAGTCTTGTGTACGAAATAACTAATCAAAACATTTATAATGTTATGCGTGAAAATATTAGGGAATTCGATACTTCAGACTATAGTTCTGATAATGAATTCAATATACCTAGTGTCGATAAAAAAACTGTTGGGTTGATGAAGGATGAATGTAATGGAAAGATCATGTTGAAATTTGTGGGATTAAGAAGCAAAATATGTAGTATTAAGAAACGAGATCAAAATACGCTGAAGAAAGTTAAAGGTGTTAAAAATTCCGTTGTGAAAGCTACGATAACTTTCGATGAGTATATTAAATGTTTGTGTGAAAACACTAGTACAACACGTGAACAAAGAATATTGAATCACTTCATCATCAGCTCTTAATGGAAAAAGAAACTAAAATTGCTTTGAGTGCACATGACGACAAACGTCATTTGCGACCGGGCCACACGGATACTCTACCATGGGGTCATTTTAGCATAATAGTAATGGAAGCAGTCAATAGAGAAGAGCAGATAGAAGGGGAAGCCAATCAGATGGAAGAAGAAGCTGGATGGGTATGCACAGAGAACAGCTAAGAGTGGAGGAAGAAGCCGCTCAGTGAGCCATCGTCTTCCTTGGTACATGTCTCTAAAAGTGAGCCGTTGACCAAAAAACGTCGATATATCTAAAGGTTAGTTAATAGTCACGATTGCATACATTACTTGTATAATTTTTACTCACATCGTTATATTTTTTCCTTTTATGATTGTGTTACAAATGGATCTCGTAGCATTTAATAAAATTGCTAGCAATAATTTTCTACCAACAAAAAAACTTACTGATATGGTTCCAAATCAATATTCTATGGTAACTAAGTTAAAAAAGGTGAAAATCAAGTATGGAATGAAGATAGTTGCCGAATTGGCAGATGAGTTCAAAGTCTTTCTGCTGAACAAAATATGTACCGCACTCTTAGAAAATGTAGCGTTTTTCAATGAATTATTAGAAGCAGTGAATAAATTAAAATTATTTGTATTGTACAATGGTAAGCACATAATATTCTCTTATGCATAAGTTTGGAAATATTAGGAAAAGAACAAATTATTTTATTTTTATGATTGAAGTGTTTATTTATTTGTTTAAATACATTCTGTTTCTTGCTCTTGAAAATATTTGGAAAATTTTTCAACTTAGCAGATATTTTTTCCAATTTATTCTTGTCGATCTAGCTGTTGTTGACGTTGTCAAAGCCCAACCGTTTCACTAAAATTTGATTTCCACGTCTTCGAAGGACCTTCTCTACGAGGTAAACATCAGGATACTTTGTTTTCTGCACTTCTTGCTCGTAAAACCGTTTAAAATCGGTTGGTTTTGGTAATCATTGAGAGAAATTTAGGTTTGAACTGACTACTGTTTTCATTTATTTTTTGTAAGTTCTCCAAAACTTGAATTTCATTTTCGGCAACAACGTCTTTTAGTTTCAAACCAATTGTTCGGTGTTTTCTATTAGTATAAAATTTAATTAACATTCGGAACAAATTCAGCCATTTATAATTTCCTTACAAACAAAATTTTTTCCACATAAAATCTTTTAAACTACGATTAAATCGTTCGCATATAGAAGCTTTGAGATTGCTATAAGTTAAATATGAATTAATTTTATATTTTTGCATGCGATTTTGGAAGTTTGCATTATAGAATTCTTTGCCACGATCAGTTTGCATGTTTACAGGCACTCGCCCTTTTTTCAATATCGAATGCATTGCTGTAGTTATTTCTTCACCAGTTTTTTTTTGACTCGTACAGCCCGTGTGTACTTAGAAAAAATATCTATTACAGTGAGCGTACACGGATACTTTTTGTTTTTACGAGCTCAAAGCTGCATCTCTACAAGGTCTGCTTGTCAAGTCTCATCTCAATCACGTATGTTGTATTTTCGACGGGGATGATTACGCCTTGCTGCCTTACGAAGTTCCTCAACAATTTGCTCCATGTATTAGTTGTCTAGGTTGAAGCTTTTTGACTTGAATAAAGGGAAATTTTTTTTGTAAGTTGTATACAAAAATTCTGAAGCTATCCATTTTTTTTCAAGTTTTTTAACCACTCCAGACAAGTAAGCATAATTTACTGCATCTCGAGGCTGTTTTAGTGTTTCATCATTGCACAGCCTTTTATTATCTAAGTCACACTGTCCATCTGCGGTAAGTTTATATCCCATACCAGGAGGACCTCGGCCACCACTTTCGGTCCTACCCAATTTTCGACCGAATACATCGACACTCATTTTGAGACTGAAGAAATATTTNGGTTCAGCGATGTGTATATATATATATATGTATATATCTTTCTCACGAAGCTCTTCAATGATCGATATAATTTCATTGCCATGACTTATATTTCTTGCTTGTGAGCGTAAACGATCTACTAATTTATTGGGATCATCCCAGTGTGTATAATCTACTTGTTGTATTATTCGAGCAGTTTTATAATGAGGTAGCAACGATCCACCTTTTTTATGAGTCGTGAGATCAAACATTGGAGCAATAATTTTATTAAACTTATTACTATTATGGGTTCGTATAGCTCCGTTTTTTTAAAACCATTTTCTATAAACACTTGAAGTTTGTAATATAAGATAGTATTTTTCAAAATTCTCCTGTGTCAATTAAGATTGATTAGGATGTTTTTTGATAAGTAGTTCCATGATTCCAGGAGATAATTTCAACCATTCATTTTGATACGATTCTATTCGCGAATCACCAAGCTTGTACATCTCATTTTCTTTTCGTACTACATACTTTAAATCTAATAAATCATTCTGATTCTTATCAAGTATTTGTAAATAAAAATTATTTGATAAATTTTTACTGACTCGAACAGAATTAAGAGATTTATCTCGAATAGTGTCATTTATATCAGTATCGTCATTATCACTTTTACTAATGGTAGACTCAAATGTTAAATCGCCGTCACTGAACTTTTCTCTGTTTTTTTGTTGATTCACTTTATTAACTTTATTACTTTCTTCATCGTTTTTATCATAAAAATAATTTTGAGTAACAGAATTATTACTATTATTCTTGTGTTTTTTGTTTTGGCAACAATTTTCATTAAAGGATCTGTTGTTGGTTTAAAAGATTCACTAATTATTTTTTTAGCCTCATTTTTCCCAAACTTCAACAGTCTGGACTTTTCTTTAACGATCTCTCGCGTCTTCACTAACTGGCGTAGAACGTCTTTCTCTTGTTGATACATGATGATGATCTAATGTCTTGCAACAGACTGTAACAATTGCGCTAGGTGTGTCATAAATGTACGACAAAATTATCAAAGCCTTTTCTGTAGCGACCATTATTTATTTGCCTATCCTTGTTTATAACGACAAGTCCATGTTTATCATCATTCCAGCAATTGGAGCATAAGTTTTTAAATTGAATGTATGGCATGTCTGACTTTACATGATCATCATACACGTGCTTCAAATTAACTTTATCTTGACGAAATAAAACTAGAAAATTAACATTTTCCCTAACAAGATGCTTCGATACTTGAGCATATGACTGGCAAAGATAGAAACAGTCCACATTTTTGTGTCTACCCATGCAGAAAAAAGCCTTTACATAATCTTGTTTTTCACAAGCTTTATCATCAAAAATCATTATAGAATTTGGAAAAGCATCATCTGGCGAGACTACGGTTTCGTGTTCACTGAAAAGTAAGTATTTCACACCCTCGATAGGCTTTAATTGTTCTTTTAAAAATTTGTATTAGGAATAATATAGGGTAACGTACGATATGCAAGGCATATCATACTGACTCTCCCTAGAAACAGCGAGGCTTCTTTACCAAGAAGGCATCGACAGGTGGGGAACAAGCTACTATAAGGTCCAGTGAGCCTCAAATCGCGGCACTCGGGCACTCGGGCACTCAGGTGGCACTCGGGTAGTCAACCGGTCAGGGAGTCAAGAGTCAAGAGTCAAGTAGTCGAGCAGTCGGGCATTCGCGCATTTGGAAATTAAGGGTCACGACAAGCCTTCAAGGGAAATACACGCGCTACTTTGCCTTTAATTTCGGTGATTTGAATAAAGCTCTTGATATAATCAATTGTTGGTCATTCTCATGACGCACCTCCTACCTATCTCTTTTCCACGTAACAGTTTTGGTGCTAAGTGTGGGGTATGGTAAGAATCGGAATTTTTTTTTCTTTCATTGCACGCGTTTAAAGAAAAAAATTTCGCCGAGAAGCACTTATAGTGCAGTGCCGCGAGAATACGATGATTGAAAATCGGGAAGCTGAGGAGCCGATCAAAGACGACAGTTCCGGTCATATTCGACAAGCATAATAATTGCAGATAATCCCAGGATAAAGGAAACAAGCGGCAAGTGCTGAAGGGAAATGGTTGCCAAAATTTTATTCTTGTTGGCGTGCATATCTACGAGCACGTAAGTACATTTATAATAGAATTAATTTTATCCCTTACCCCCGAGGCAAGATAGGGAAGGCACTCACTAGGTGAAGATTAGTTCGTGGAAAATTTTTATTACTGATACATGTGTATTTATTATCTCGTTCGCTCTTTTTTTAGTGTTTTCTCTAAAAAACAAAAAAAACAAAAAAAAACCCGAAACAAAAATCACGTGAAATAACAGACTTAAATAAGCAGTGGACTACGAAAACTTTTGCACAACGAACGTAAATCAGAGAGATTTTATTAGTAGGCTTGGTAAGATACAGGAAGCATCCGGAAATTACTACTCACACCCATATCGGCTAAAAAATTTATTATCATTTTTTTTAAAGGCAATAGACGACAGATTTTTCAAAATTTTTTTTTTCTCTTATTTACGACTAAACGAGAATATAGGTTAAAATCTAAGAAACTAAGTGAGAGCCAAATACCGCTTTTGTACTCTCTTACCTCGCCTTCTACAATTTTTTTTGTTCCTCTTTTCGTCCGATTATTATTGATTGAACGCAGCCCCGTAATTGTAAGAGAATACGTAAGATCTAGTATAATCAAAAAAGAAGATACAACTCATGATATACGTATATGAAAAAAAAAGTAGAAAAAAAAAATGATTTATTTTAGTGATATGATCCATGAGTTGGAAAGCGATAACGAGGGCCCGGGTGATAATATGATAATCGAAATGAGCAAGCCAGAACCTAGTAAAGAGGACAAAGAGAAAGTATGACAAAACAAATGTTAGAATTAGAGTTTGAACCAGAGGGGTGTGAAAAACTAGATGCCCTAGACGAAAAGACTAAAGCAATAGTGATGGGCTTATTTTTAAAAATCAGAGCGAAGCTAAAGAAAGCAGAGGAGGTGAATGTCCCTCATAAGGTGAACACAGAGATCATTCAAAATTCACCACGGACAGGTAGGGATCACATGGATATATCTGGTGACACAGACGTAAACACAGGACGCATGAACAAAGAAACGGGTCTTCTTTCTGGCGGAGGAGTCAGCGAGCCAAATGCGAGGAGAGCTGAAGAGATATGTGGAGCTCGAACAGACAAAACAAACTTACTACTACCGCAATGGGGCATGCCAGGGAAACCGGAGTTGCCAACTTTCGTTGTATCCTGTTACGAATATAAAGGTTCAAATAACCCCGGGGTAGGAGACGTACATAATCTACAGCTATGGGACAGAATAAAAGATATGAGAGAGGAACTGGAAAAAATAAAAGAAGCCGCGTTTAAGGTAATGGTACTAAAACTAACTGATAACTACACAAATTGGGCTGACTCTGATACGAATAGAGATAGACTATGGAGTGATATAGCACCTCGCACGCCCCAATGTACAGAAGATACGTACACTACACACAATCATAACCACCCACGCAGACCGCAGAACGTGCAATTAAACATTCTGCCCTTGGGTCTCCATCAAAGAACGGAATGTTGCTTGCTATATGACTGAGCGTGGGCAGAATGTTTAGTTGCGCGTTCTGTGGTCTGCGTGGGTGGTTATGATTATGTGTAATGTACGTATCTTCTGTACACTGGGGCGCGCTAGGTGCTATATCACTCCGTAGTCTATCCTTATTCATATCAGAGTCAGACCAATTTGTGTAGTTATCAGTTAGTTGTGGTACCATTACCTTAAACGTGGCTTCTTTTATTTTTTCCAGTTCCTCTCTCATATCTTTTATTCTGTCCCATAGCTGTAGATTATGTACGTTTTCTACCCTGGGGTTATTTGAATCTTTATATTCGTAACAGGATACAACGGAAGTTGGTCACTCCGGTTTCCCTGGCATGCCCCATTCCGGTAGTAGTAAGTTTGTTTTGTCTGTTCGAGCTCCACATATCTCTTCAGCTCTCCTCGCATTTCGCTCGCTGACTACTCCGCCAGAAAGAAGACCCATTTCTTTGTTCATGCGTCCTATGTTTACGATGCAGCTGCGTGTGTGTTTGCATAGCCCGCACCGACTACATCAGCGAGCATCAATGGAGATTTGCCACGCGTTACTGCGCGAGTTCATCGGCTGGCTCGTATTTTCATACATTTGCTCCCTCTCCCTCGCTTCGCCGTACCTCTGCCACCGAGAAGACAATAAACGAGTTAGCAGTGTCCACTGTACCGCGTGGCCTACAATGGCCGCGGTGGATGAATATTCAGGCGTGGCCGTGAACACTGAAAGTCAGAAATTGCTTTTTTTTGTCATTCTGAGGCTTGAGTACTTAAACCAAGTGTTAGATTATGCAGGAAGCTCGATGCATGCATGATAGGTGAACTCAAGTTTGCTGTCACTACCACTGAGGATCATGATAGCTTAATGCAGCCATAAAGACACACTTGTCAAATCATACACAAGCGAAAACTTGAGATTCATCTAATAGTGGATTTCAGATACAATTTAACGGCAACAATGAGGAGAAAATTAATAAGACAATGTCATGATGGAAAAATAGTTAACTGAGCAGCAGTTTTAGGCATACTTTGGAATATTCCAAATAATGCAATATAATCTTCCATCGTACATGCATATGCGCGTTACGTATACTTTGGATGAAGGTAGAAACTTGCTCCTCTTTTATGGAGCATTAAGATCTGCTTTATTTTCTAATCAGCACTTCTGCATCTTCTTACATACAAAATATCTGTCTGAAATTTGATCTTACTTTTTCATTTATTGTATGAATTTATTATAAGGTATTAAACTAAATATTAGGTGTTAAAAAATCAAATAAATTTTTCCACAATTTTTCATCCCTTAAAAAATATTGAGTAATAAAGTTAATCCAAAATTAATTAGTTCAAACAAATAATAATCTTAACAAGAGCCAATCTCTACTTAATAGAATGATATGACAGTCAATACTGCAATACTGCATTTTGAGTGATTATATCGTTACATGATGACTATGTCTTTTTTATTAAAATATGCTTTTTCACAAACCAAGATCTTGAACTTTTTATACTTTTACAGTTGAGATATAGTTACTTCAGTACAAAAAGGATTGGTTTACATCTTTGAAGATGTTAAAAATTCACAGTCTCGCATCGATGCAATCGTACATTACCACAGTTCGGACTTATTGGCACGAGAAACGAGAAAAAAAAATTCCTTTAGCAATTTCAGTAAAACACGTACGTCCGATGGAATTTGCCAGGCAGTATTCTGATAAGAGTTTCGCTAGCTCGGAAACGGCTGCGGACGCCGGGTACTCGATATATTTCTCTGCCGTCGGAGATTTTGGGGATATAAATGCTCCAATCCCGTATCTCCCTCATGCGGCAGGGATATGAGAAGATGGAAATGGAGAAAAGGGTGAGTGACGTACTTTACAATCGACTACTGGAAAAAGGAGGGAGCTGGATGCGCGCGTACGCAAAAGTGGATGTTGAAGAATGGAAGGACCGAGGGATGACACAAAAAGGAATTCATTGAAATAAAGATTAGGAAGGGGTAGTTCCGTGTTGCAGAAGAGGAGCAGGCAGTTTTTGAAAGCAAAAATAGACGACTGAGGGTAAGGGAGACAAGGAATTCCATTCGGTACGATTGCGTTGGCCGTGACTGGAAATTTATAAAGAAAATTCTTGAAGAATTCAGATGGATTTTCATAGCAAAGAATCATATAAATTATAGAAATGTTGGAAGCTCTCTATGATGGCTGCAATGTTGCTCGATGCTCATTATTATTCCACTGGATCCTTTCACCTCGTGAAAAATTTAGCATTAAATGACGTCCAACCATAATCCACCGAAGTTGGTGAGAATGTAAGATTCGTGTAAGCAGGTGGTATAACAGGCACATAGGCAGATGTAAGCGCATCTTTTATGTATTACCAGCTTAGTGGAATACCAGATACCACCTCAGTTCGTATATGTATACCAGATAACGCTTCAAAAGGAATACGGAGAGAAGTGCAAAGAGATAAACTTATGATAAGACTCATCCCAAAGTTTGTCAAAATTAAAGAAAAGATCATGTCTGCCATCATTTGTTCAAGGTCTTTTGAAGTAATACGTGATATTAATAATTAAAAATATTCATGTTTGGTGTTATTAAGTGTCTTTGTAATTTAAAAGAATTGTAATACTTAATTGTTAAAACATATGAAAAATAGCTATCTACCTCCTGCAACCTGAAGGGTATCCCAGCACAACAACATATAATGTGTAAAAGATTTCAAATTCAAGTCATAATAGTATTTTTATATGCACGGTAGTTGCAGTATCCATTAAACAATGTCTTAACTGACGTTTTGTAAGGTAAAGTCTACACTTTTCTAATTTGTATTTTATTCATATCATGCATAATACATATGTCATTGTGAAGTATTTCTGTCAACATAGTTTGATGGGGTTTATACACACCAGTCTAATAAAACGCTACCCCCAGAGATCAATAAAATATATTGATTGGATAACATGAAGAGCGAAGAAAATAGTAATTCTAATAAAGTGTGAGGTGTAGCCCCCAATGGACAGCTTAATCTTCTACATTCTCTGGAAAAATGTTTGAAATTGTAACTAGTAATAAAAGCTTATATTGACAGTATTTTATCGGCCATCTTAGACAAGATGTAGCCGAATAATATAAGGACCTTGTGACATTTTAAAGATCAGTTTTATTTTTCCACAAGTCACCACTCTAACACATGATGTCACTCTAAAATTTGTTTTACAATCTTAACAAACACTTGAATACTCTCATATCTTGACATATACTCTCTTGACTACGTCAACAAAATGAAAATCAATTCTATAGACCCTTGCCATACACGTGTAAATAATTCTGGCTTTAACATTTCGATTAAAATCGTAATCAGAAAGAAACTGAGATCACACACAATTAAGCAAGTCAATTTTGACGTGTTTGTTCCGCTGCCGAATGATTGTCTCGTCCAATTGTTGCGTAGCCACTGACTGCCTGTACACGTACTAGCGTGTACAAACACGCGCATACAAACGTGTATGGGTACAATACGTAAGTGCATGGCCTGTAGGAAATGAACTGCAGAACTACGACCTGACGAACAAAGCCACTGATAAACTACTACTCTTGAAATTGAAGTCTGAATTGAAACCCAATCAGCAAAACACGTGTTGGCTCTCGTGAGGTAATAAATATGTACATCTTCGACATTTTTCGTATGTATTGCATTGCCTTGTATGCTTTTGCATGTATTACCACCCCTTGCTTTTTGATGGACACCTTAATATTATTTTTTTCGAGATTTTTTTAGTCACATTCGTAGGCTCTGTAATTAACATAATTTTACAGTATAGTTAAAAACTATTAAAGGGAGTTTAGCCCTACTCTTTTATGTTGTAGATACGTTAATCTGGATCCGTGTTCAAAACAACGCATCTATGTTCTTTTTTATGTGACTAAATCTTCAATGTTTTTACTGTAAGATTCTGTAAGACTTTGTTATATTTGCAACTATATCTTCATACTTTTATTAAAGTATCTGTACGTGTACATTCATCTCCGTGTCCTAAAAATTCAGTTTCTTTACGTGATTCGACTTTTTTTCTAAAAGGACTCTGATTTAGATTTAGTGTTTGTCTTATTGTCCATTCATGTTTTGGCCTGGTCCTCATGCATGTTACTCCGTAGCAATGTTTTTATCTTTGTTCAGCTATTTCTGTTTCTGATTTTTTTTTGTGTTTCCAATTATTTTCTATGTATTTTTTTCCGTATGTTTAGTTAAAAATTTTTTGAAATAAACACACACGTCTCTAAACTACTGAAAATTAGCTGCTGTATATTTCATCCTACGAAAATACTTTTTTTATTATATTTCCATTGATTCAATACAAATATACTTTAGATTGTACTGAGTGTACATATTTGTGATAAATTTACTGTTATCTTACTTAAAAAATTATTTTGATTGATTTTTTAGTAATTTTTTGTTCATATCTCGTACGAGGTACGTAAAACGGTCAATATGGAAACACTTCTAAGGCAACTAAACGCAGACAAATGTGTTTACCGTTGTGTTGTTCTAATTATTAAATTTATTCTCATCTTTGCATTAAATTTTTTTTTTTTTTCATTCAACATTCATTGTAGGGATAAAGAGAAGAAAAGATTTTTAAGCAGCATCAAATGTACCAGAACGTTACCTGACTGGCAGCTGCAAACCTTATGATTGAACCTAAAACGTGGCAATTCTTGAAAAAAAAAGCAAAAGTGCTCGGTCACATCGTAGGCAATGGACGAATAATGACTGACCCCAAAGAACTTGAAGCGGCCAGAAATTATCCTTGAACGACTAACGTAAAGAAAGTAAAACAATTTTTAGGATTCGTAGGCTACTACAAGGGATTTGTCAAAAACTATGCATAAATTTCCCAGTCTACATCGAGTCTCTTAAAAGCAGGCACTGCATTTAAATGGGATGACCAAGAGGAGAAGACATTTAAACTATTTATCGTCACGACGAATGCATCAGATTACGCGATCAGAGCGATTCTTAGTCAGGGAGAAATCGGGAAAGATAGATCGTGCGAATACGCGTCTCGCTGTCTTAAAGGAAGCAAACTCCGCTACCCGACCTACGACAAGGGACTATTGGCAATTGTATTTGCAAAAGAGCAATTTAGACCATATTTATACGGACGCAAGTTTACGGTGGTTACAGACCTTTAGCAACTTAAGCATTTTCATTCATCTAAAAACCAGACATTCGTTTTAATAGGCTTATTACAGGGAAGTGAGTCCCGGACAATCTAGCCAAGAGCTAAATCAGCTGGCGAACGAACAAGAGAATGAAGAACCGGCCGATAGCGACAGACCATCGGCGCGCATATTTAAAATACGAGCAACTCTTAGGAAGAGAATTCAAAGTAAACTGAAGAAAATAAAGGTCCATTGTACCGATTTAGAAGACTCGATCGTCATAATACAGAAAAAGAAACGATATTGCGGTGAGAATATTGAAAAAGATTTAGATATGAGTACAGAAGATCAAGAAAACGTTGATGCGTACTCTGAATCTAAGGAGCCTAACGAAAAGAATTCGCCACCGCCACAAGCAATAAAGGATTGAAACGAGTGGGAAGTGCGAGAAGTTGCAGAGAAAAGAAGATTAATTTCACATGGGCTATCAGATAGAAAATGAGGCTATATTAAGGAAGAGCCAGGCTTTCAAAAGGGAATAACGACTACAAGCATGCCAGAAATATGAAAACAGAAAGAAAAATTACGGAAAGCACGCAAACGACAACTTGACCCTTTGCACAGACACAAACCACGTTTTAAAGTCACGCAACTGACGACGAACCCGTCGAAAGAAATAATAATAGCAGATTGTGACACACCATTACCTAGCGTTGCAAATAAAAATCAAGAGTTTATTACAGAAGAGCAAAGAACTGATGTAAGAGAAAAAGAAGGAAGCACGAAACAAGTGAAGGAATTTTCAACACATAAACAAAAAGAGCCGAATATACATCACTTATTGGAGGGAAGGTCTGATGAATTGCAGGCTCTAGTTATAATCGACATTAAAAAGTAAGATCTAGAACGCAGACCAGGAATGAGGATAGACATATGGGAGCCTAGCGAGATAGTAACGACAGACAAAGTAGCGCTACGCACAAGAGATGAAGTAAACGAAAACACGCACAACGGGGGGAGGATGACTCAATCAGAGAAAAATGAGAACACGGTACGAATCGAACGCGATGAGCAGCTCGAAAAAGTTGCACCCCCTGATAAATGGCTAAAATATTTAAAAGACGAAACGCAAAGGGAAACTAGTGAATGCACTCAACCTGGTAGTACTCTGGCAAAAATATCGGAAATACCATCCGACCCACCCGAAAACTGTTTGTTTCACAGCCTCATATGGTTGTGTGAACTCGATATCTCAACTACTCAGTTACGAACAATTCTGCGCAATTCTAATTTATTACAAAAATGTAGAGAGCCGGAAGAAACAAAAGAAATTTTGGAGTCTGAAACAATGTACGGGAACAGCGATCATACTTATCTGTTCTCTCAAGAATTTAAGAAAAAATTTGTGTACATTGTGCACTAACCAATGGAAATTATATTTACACTCATTATGTTGCTTCGGCAGATGGTGAATTTGGCTATTTACATCTAGAGGGCATAGGTAAAAACGCACATTATACGCCTCTTATACAAGTTTCTAGTGCGATGAGTACAGAACTTGAGTCAGGGGTAGAGAGCCCACAAAAATACCGTAGCAGTAGTGAAGGAAGTGAGGAGCGTAAGCATAGGTCCCAACTAGACAAGAGAGTGGATAGAGGCAATCGAGGGAAGGAGGACAAAAATCATTCAGAAAAGGAGCAAGACACTTTCGAAAGTGCAGTGGATACAAGTAAGTATACGGAAAAACGGAGAGAGAACAGACAGAAAACAAGCAGCGACGACGACAGCAATAAAAGTACTGCAGAGGAAGAAGGAGAGCAAGTCAACGAGTTAAATGACGCGCTATGCAAAATAGAGAGCAAGAACGAAGCCAACACAAGAGAGGGGGAAAACCCACTCCTACTACAAAAACTCAACAGGATTAAGGGCCACCCATTTAAGTACTTAGACAATCTAGTGTTTATAACGATAACAGAAGCAGTACCTAACAAAGAGGTCATAGATGCGCTGCACGAGAGGGGATACATTAATCTGACATGCATAAACAACGAAGAAAAAAGCGTAGGAGAAGCCAAAATGACAAATGCAAGAAGAATAAAAATTATGCACATGTATGTAAAGGAGCACTTTGAAGAAACGGCGCTTAAATCAAACATTAAAAAGTGTATTAAGGCCCTTAAAGAGGTAATAGTAGCAAATGAAATAAAAACGATTGGTATCGTTAGGAACCTAGCAATCCTCAATCCGACCCAGTGGGGATACTTTGTCGATGCCTTCAAATAAATATTCAAAGATATTAGACTAGCAGCAGTACTCTACACGAACACTCTGGTAATCCCACCAGCAGATCAAAGATTTAAAATCATTAGAGAATACAACGAAGCGGCAATAGGTGGACATAGGGGAATGAATAAGACATACAACAGGATCGCCAAAGACTACTATTGGAGAAACATGCGCCAGGATGTGAGACAAGTCATCTTTGAATGCACGTCATGTCAAACAAAAAAACTCGTCCAAATTAAAGCGAAACAAGCCATGTTTATTACCGACACACACAATAGACCGTTTGAAAAAATTTCTATAGACTTCTATGGGCCCATCAGTAAACCCTCAGCAAATCAGTATACACATATTTTATCTATACAAGGTTGGCTAATGAAATGTATAGTTGTTGCACCTGTGAAGAGAGCAACAGCCAAAGAAACGGTAAAAGCGAGGACAGATAAGTTTTTAGCGTGCTTTGGGCCACCAGATCATTTATTATCGGACCGAGGCACTCATTTTATGAACAAATATATGGATGAACTTGTAAGGATGTTTGAAATAGACAAAATGGGCAGCATAGCATTCCACCCACAAACGAACAGCGCCATCGAACGTATGCATCATACTCTCACGGAGTACATCAAGGCCTATGTAGAACAAAATGATCACTGGGACGAACATTTACCTATGTGCATGCACTCATACAATACCATGAACCATCAGAGTACGGGATACTACTCGATAATATAACGAAATATAGGAATCAATTAGGGTTACGATAAAAATTTTTGCGGCTTTCGGACGCGCGCGAAAATACAAGTAAAAAATAGAAGGAACCATAGGAAAGGAGAGACAGAGGTTAGATCAGCAAATAGTACAGGTAATAATAAGAGCATTACAATCGAGAAAATGGTAAAAGAATGAAATAGGACTTCAATATGTCAAATTACTTAAGCTACACAAGAGTGGGGTGTATACAGCGCTACCTCATTCAATTAATTTGTTATTAAAAAAGGGGGAAAGTAGTTTCTAGGATAATGAATACAGTAACTAGTAAAAAGAATTAAAAAAAAGAATAATAATAACAATAATAAAAATAAAAAAAGAAAAACAATTAAATAAAAAAAAAAGGGTATCCCCTGATATACTTAAAGAGTCATCTAGATAGTACATCATTTTGCATCCACGTACAGGGAAAAAGAATATCTTTTTTAATAGCTCTTTTTTTTCTGGACTCGCACCATAGCGCGGTATTTTGTACATATTAAAACAAGCAGCGTGGAAGTAAAAAGATACTAACAAACTAATGCGATCGTCTTATTAAAATTGGTGTATGAGTTATTAGAATTTATATAGAACTAAGTGTTCTTTTCTTGAAACCAAAAAGAAAAGTTATATAACAGAACGGCGCACAAAGAAAAAGTAGAGGGGCGGTACAATAAAACTTGAGAGCCGTTGGTTTCGGTTAATTAAAAAAAAAGTTTTTTTTTTATTTATTTAAAAAAAGAGGGGGTATATTTCTTCTTTTTTTTTTACATATACACTAAGATCGTTAAAATTTTTTTTTCACTTTATTTTTATTTTGTTATTTTTTTTTTTCTTCTCTCTTTTTTATATTTGCCCATTCAAGCCCGTCTTCGTCCCCGCCCCCAGGATTGACACGTGATGTCTGCCTTTGACGTTCCTTCCATAGACTGGGCGTAGCCCAGTTGGGGCAAAGTTGGCCGGGCACCGAGGACACCGCGGCAGCTCGCGCAAGATGGGGGCGCCGCAACCTATTGACTTACAACGAATAGCTACCACATCAACCACCAGGGCTAGGAGGGTGCCATGACACACACAGCCCAACGTGACGGCATAGGATGTCCCGGACTCCAGGACGTCACACCGGAGTCAGACAACCCGGCCCGAAGAAGGCAGAGGGGAACCCCGGGGGCAGTCCTGAAATACCACCACAAACGACTGTCCAGACGGGCAGTAGACGTCGCAACACGCGACGCCTTCATGGTATTTATACCTCTGCACCGGCAGAGACAGGGTGTTGGACGGCCATCCAGGCTGACACACAGGATGAGGGAGGCCAAAAAACTCATAAGGGTCGACGACCAACCGCGTTCCCAACTGTAATACAAAAATCAGGAAGATCACGAGATGCACACATAAGGAAAAAAAGGGATAAATGAATAAGTAGATGTATCTAATAGGACACCTACCGCTCCGTGAGTTGGGCCATTGCCGTCTGCCCCTAGAGGACCACAAGTTGGGCACCTCGGGGATGGCCGACGGATGGCATCCGCCGGCAGATAAACAGCACAATGGACTAAAGAAGAAAGGCAAAGAATTTACAGACGGTTACATGTAGGAACTAATTAATACGAAGAACGTTCAGCAGTACTTACATGGGTGCATTTGCGGCACAGCAACGCCTCCTCCATCACTGCGCTGTCCAAGACAGCGCACACGCTGCCATCTCGAACCATGAACCCGGGATTGCGCGTATTATCGTGAGGCAAGCTCACGAAGTCTCGAAGGTGGCTCATAAAACCAGACGCGTTTGAAAAAAAGGATGACATAATACATAAAAGAGGGAAATAATAAAAAGGAAGTTACGTTTAAGGGAAAAAATGTGTCAAACGAAATAAGCAAGGGCCGAAACCAACGGACACCGAGTACTTGACGAGCAAAAGAACCAAAGAGTACTGGAGAGAAATCCTGAGAACGCAACTCGACAGGGCCAGGGCGAGAAAAGATAAAGAAACTTAGAAGAGAAGGGGGGTAAGTCAATAAATTCTGCAGCACAACATGCGCCTTCCTGTTATGAATGACACACAGCGTCATAGGATACGACAGAGCAAAGTAGATTCAACAATCTGCTCGCCTTAATCATAAATGTCAACACAAGCGTATACTTCCTTCGAACACGTTTGCATGGATGTTGAACATCGCGCATAAGGGAATTACAACTAGGCTAGTATTTTATGTAACTACTACGAGCTGTAGCTATTGAAGAGAGAAGAAAGTAGTATTTAATACGTTTTCTAGACAGAACGGAAAAAAAAAGAAATCTTTCTTTCTTTTCTCTTTTTTCTTCCTTCTTCGCAAAAGTTTTATAAGAATGTCGAATTCGAGCAGCTCTGTATGATCGCTATTAACCAGCACTTATTTGTTCTTTGTTTTCAGCACTACAGTGTTGTAATAAATATTTCATTATATAATATACAGCTTTTAAGCAGCGCATAAGCACCACTATATGTAAAGGTAGAGCTATACTTCCGACTTAACATGCGATTTACAACTTTCTCGTGTAGTAAAAATAGTGCTTCGGCTATTGTCATTGCCTGTACGAAATATTAGGCTTCAAAAAGGTAAATAGGAGCCGCGCATAGGGCACTCTCACGGGTGAATTTTTTTTCTCTCCTTTCTGTCTCTTTAATTGGTTTATGAAATAGTTTGCAAAGAGGCGGAACGTAAGAATCATAATGAGAAGTATCCTTTTTCTGTTGTTGTAAGTTTTAGGGCAAAAGCTGCACGGGAAAAATTACATGAATACTTACATGAATAAAAATAGTAAATAGGTAGTAATATTAGTATAAAAAAAGAGCAAATAAAAAAAAAAAAAAAAATATCGTTTGCTATCGTATACCTTCTATATAAAGAGAGAGCCACACTCGCAGTTCAACGCTGACCGAATAAAGGGGAAATATGAGAGAATGGATAAGGGACATACGAAAATACACTTAAATAAACAAATATCGATGGGGTATAAATAGTTTTAGGACAAGTATTTACCACAGAAACTAAAGCGCAGGCTGGTAGTGCACAATGTATAGCTAACAGCTTTACGTATTGCAGGGCACAATTGGAGGTACCAGAACAGCTATAGTGGTCGATTACACAAATACAAAATAATTCAGGATTAATCGCGTGAAAAGATCTCTCCATTGGCAACAACCAGCACGAATTGGAAAATTGTACAAAAAATAGACTTATCATTCCACCTCTCACTAGGATCCAAATTAAAATTGATATGCAGACAAGTGTGGAAAAAAAGTGAACAACTAGCGCCTTAAGCCGCTCAGAAGTTCAGACTACAAATAATAGGAGATGAAATAAGGCAAGCAATGGAGTCATACAAGCGATTAACAAATCTGCTGCAGGGAATAAACAACCACCGTACAAGAGCAATGATGCCCTGGGGGGGGGAAGTATTCTAAAATTTTTATTCGGAACGTTGGACAGTAGCGATCATGAAGTATTAACAGATGCGCTTGACGTGAATAAAAATAGTACAAATAATATAGCAAAACTTCTGGCCACACACACAGAATTAATGTCTAACAGAGTAAGCGATGTAGAGGACAGAGTGCAAGAAATAGAAGCAAGTATACTTCCAAGGCTCATATCACCTGCGATTTTGGATGACTCCAGAATACAGGCAAAAGTATCCAGACCTGAGCTAATTTTTTCGGAAGCGGGATTTCAGATAAGTCCGCTCGAGATAATAGACATATCTAGGTTAACAATTTCGATGCAAAACAATCAGTTAATATACCACACAAGCATCCCGCTGTTGGATAAAGATTACGCCGATTTATACAGAATTTTGCCCCTACCGATAAAGCAGGAACGCCTAGTCATTTCAAATACTTATGCCTATATATGGCCGGAGCATGAATACATGGCCATAAATAAAAAAATCAACACATCTATGGCAATAACGGCTCTCGAAGTCTTCAGCTGTAAGAAATCGCGTGAATTATTTATCTGCGACCATATAGAATCAATAAGAGAGATAAGGCAATATCATTCGTGCGAAGCACGGCTTATAGTACAGCACAGCATAAACTACTAGAAAGAATGTTCGGTTAAAATCATCAAACTACAAGATACATACTGGGCCTGATTTCATGCACCAAACCTTTAGGCTTTTACAAGTGTACAAGAGGAGCCACTGTTTATAAAGTGCTATGGCTCAAACCATGGGACACTTTTACTCAAAAGCACAGGCATTTTACGACTTAATAAAGGCTGTGCTGCTCACAATACGAATGTGCACATAGCAGCTCCGTCAAATCTAGAGGAAAGGCTAAATACCACCTTCTTTGTGATGGCAAATATGAACATCAATGAAATATTAGAAGAACTAGACGAAACATTGAAAAATAAGGGGGTTTCAGATGGCGTCAACACACTATTAGCACGAAGGGAACTTAAGTTAATTAATAAACAGGAGCACTCTAGGACCAATCCTCTAGCCAATAGGATACCCTTAGGAGAGATTATTAAAAAGGCTCGTAGGCTCGTGGAAATTCAACAAACACGAAGAGAATTTACAAATTTCAGACGGCTCGTTAACCTAATGGCAGGACTGATTATCGCAGGAATGGGGTTTCTTTTTCTTATGTATAAGTGACTTCTCTATCGAGGGGCCCTACTACTAATGTGTAATGGAATGTTCGTAGGTAGTCAGCGTGAAAATATCTCTGGAAGAGACGGGACCATGGCAGTAAACTCGTCAGCACCGCAGCCAACATCTATGGAAATGCAGCAGAAGACTTCAAGATGCCTAATTAACATCCCAGTAATCAGCACAGGAACATCCTTCAAGGGACTCGTGAGTCCACATAGAACACGCGACGTACTACAGCGATTTTTATTACCGACGGAAAAATAAATAAAATTAAGTAATATAGAATAATAAGTAATACATAAGTAAAATAATAAGTTTATAGTAATAGCAATAATAACTATGTTTTAACAACAATTCTTTAATCTTAATAATATAAAAAGCAAACTCGCTAAAACCGTTGTAATCGCTAACCGCGAAAACTACTGAACCGATTTTACTGAAATTTTGCACACTGATTTGTGACACTTCCTGGATGGTTTTAGTATAGTTTTTATCTTGAAAAATTTAATTACAATAGCAATAAATAAGCTCAAAGTTTTTCAAAAATACGCCAGCTTTTCACTTTAGTTCAGTAGGATCCGCTAGATGACGTTGACATAAAATGGAGGCTACCTACAACAGAATTAAATAAGTGTAGTTATAATACGCCGGGGAGTCTCCAAATCTTAGGCAGGTGCCTACTGGCAGTTCATCAAGCTGAATGGAGAATGTTGATGATAGACGTGCAGCTGGGAAGCCCGGTTACCGATGACACTCTTCTCTGAAGGGCAAGTGACCCGGGTCTACTTCCACCCTAAATCTCAAGGATTAACGAGTGTGACCAGCTCTTCATCATCAGGAATAATGATAAGAAATAGCTGGAAGTTTTACCACTGGCCCTTTTTCGGGCCATTATAAATATTCACGTTCCCAACTTGACCATCGATCTCATCGGTTCTTTTAAGGACCACCTAAGTTTAAACTACCTTGCGAACAAATACACTACCATTTCTGGAAGCGATTTTTCGACTAAAACACTATATCAAC
The DNA here is from genome assembly GCF_000648655.2 of Copidosoma floridanum. The sequence goes on from NW_019379689.1 coordinate 38,776, forward strand.
TAAAGACGGCCACTATTAAACCAAGTCAGTCATTCACTGGCAGTCATCACGAGCGGAATTGTTTTTCGCAAAGCTGGGAATCCCGCTGTCCAACGACCCTATATTACCCTCTTGACTCTAAATATTCAACCAGGAATCACCGATCCTCTCCAAGGTCTGCGCTGGGCGAACCTAACAGCTATAAAGGGAATCAAAAACTTAAGCCAACAGGACAGTCTCTAACGGGCAAGCATCAAGAACCAGTCTCCCCATCTTAGATCACCCAAAACAACTGAGTCTGCAAAAAAGGTGCTTTAGACACCAACGTCTTCGACGTTATACCGAGAGACGTTGGGAAAGATCTCTACAACTAGCTCCAAAGCTTCGGACTTTGTAATTTTTTACCTGATCAGTCTAGAGCTTGCCAACAAATATATTAGAACTTAACAAAGTTGACAGAAAACAGCCTTTAAGAGTCACAAGTCTTAGGCATGCCAAAAGTCACAAGAGAGTGAATTGAAAGAAAAAATTCAAATCTATCTGATAAATAAAATTTCAGGCGCCAAGAAACTGACGCAGAAAATTTATCGAGATTGGAACAGCAACATCAAAATCGACAAGTAAAGAATCCATTACGTGGGATATCAGCTTTTTATTGTACCCTGACAGTAATCTCTCAAATCTTTAAAGATCTAAATTAAGTTTTTTAAATAAGTAGAAAATATATTTGTGTTTCGAGGCAATAAAAAATGTAAAGATTAGGCTCCAGAATTTTGTTGCTCTGGTAATAAAGTTGTGAGATAAGAGAAAAAAAAGTTTTTTTAATATATATTTTTTAGGCGTTTAAAATCTTAACAGCTTTAAAAAATAGCCCTTTTCGTAAATTATACGGGAGGAACTGCAAATCAACGGCTCTTTATGGCCAAAAACCATTTGATGGCATAAGGAACGCACTTTACTTTTCAGCATAATTACATTTTTTTTAATTTTTACAGTTTATTATTTGACCAAACAAACTGTATCAATTCCAAACAAATGTGTTTTTAATAAGAAGATTTTTGTTCTGATAAGTGTGAGGAGTAGGGGTAAATGACCCAATTACTGCGCATTTGACGGTTACTGAAAACAAGAAAAACAGACTGAAAAATTTGGGTGCTTGGATTTTGTAACACGTACGGACATTAATAACGTTCAATCCCAAATCATACTTTACATCATGACATTTGTAATAATTTAACTGAGTGGCTCTAAACGAATCTAACCTACAAATCTTTGTAGTCGTGCGTAGTGATTAGTGCGCAGCAATTGGGTCTAGGGCTTCAGCATGAAAACCTTATAGGAGATACCCGCGCAGTAATTGGGGGCGCAGCGACTGGTGCTAATTCTATAACCATGCGCAGTAATAACAGCAAGTGATATCAGCACTAAAACAATTATTTAAAAAAATAAAAAACTTACTTAATAGAAAAATGTTTGTCATTTTAATTTTACAAGATGCTGCAGATAAAGATTACGTAAAACTGGTTCAATTTTCATCGAAAAACATTGAGAAATGAGAAATTTAGTACGATCAAAAGTTTCAGTGCGCGGTAATTGGGTCATTTACGCCGGGAGTCGCTCGGCTGTATCGGAGGGCGCAGACCGTAGGACAAAGACAAGAAAGAACTTTTTTTTCTCGTTTAAATTAATGGTAAGAAATTTATAGAGGCATTATTTTTGCAAAATAAACAAATGATAAATAGCTCCATGGAACATGATAAAATAGAAACTCCATGTAAAATAATGTAATGTATTATTCCACATTAATTATTTTGTATGTGAAACAATTATTAATGTAAAATAGTCTTACGCAGATGCACAATTCGCAGCAATTTCAAATATAATTGTAATATAAGGCAAAGTGCATACAAAATTAATATTGTTATACACTTAACACAAAATAAGAGAAGACTGAATAATTAGAAGAACGAAAGTATTAATGTAAAGGGAACAGCGGTTCTCTTCAATGAAATGAAAGGATGAGTATTAAATAATAAATTACATAAACAATACAGACAACAGAATACAGCACAGCACACACACAATCATAAGCAAGTCTACACGCTTAACTCTAGATAAATTGAAAGGTTAGTGTCGTCGAGGGCGACGACGTCGCGGCCTCGGATGTGTAACGTACGATATGCAAGGCATATCATACTGACTCTCCCTAGTAACAGCGAGGCTTCTTTATCAAGAAGGCATCGACAGGTGGGGAACAAGCTAGTATAAGGCCCAGCGAGCCTCAAATCGCGGCACTCGGGCACTCGGGCACTCAGGCGGCACTCGGGTAGTCAACCGGTCAGGGAGTCAAGAGTCAAGGAGTCGAGCAGCCGGGCATTCGCGCATTTGGGAATTAAGGGTACACGACAAGCCTTCGAGGGAAATACACGCGCTACTTTGCCTTTAATTTTGGTGATTTGAATAAAGCTCTTGATATAATCAATTGTTGGTCATTCTCGCGACGCACCTCCTACCTATCTCTTTCCCACATAACAAAGGGGTAAATATTTCAGATAACATTGCTATAGAATTCATTTTACAAATCATCCTCGACTATGAAGCATATCGTTCAAACTTCAAAGGATGGAATACATTGTAGGCCTTAAGGGTTTTAAAACCTATGACAACAACTTTATTTTTAAAGAAATTTCGTATGTTGAACTTGAGAAAAAAAAAATTTCATACCTGTTGTCATCGTACTCAAGCCACCTTTTTCGTGGGAAAATTTATCATTTTGGAACAGAAGACAAAATCAATGGTTGATAACCAATTTCCATGGCATAAGCTGAAATAATGGCAATGTTCCTTATGAAGGACTGAGAGTTTTTAGAAACGAGCTGGTTAATGCTAAAAAGGTGTACGTTAAGGGTCTCGAGAAAAAAATTATCTTCAAGAGATAATACCATGCAGGTGATATTATTTTTTAACATAAAATATGTAATAAGCGAGTAGGTTACTTATCTGTTCAACCCTTTTAGAGTCATTAATATCGAGGCGTATGAATGTTCGGCCCTAGCAAAACTTACCAAGGACTATTTGCCATGTTGATTCCACAACTTCAGTATTTATTCTTCATGTGCCATAAGAAATATCCAGGCAATAAAAGATTGGATGCTACAGGATAATGTGCTTAATATTATGTAAAAAGCGGTTTTTTGCAATTAAAAAATACTTATATTTTAATATTTAGTAAAAAAAGTAGTAAAAAATAAAAAAAACACTTTCAGTATCTGACAAAAATTTAATTTTACGTATAATATCAAATTAATTTTCAAACATAGTTTTGTAGCAGTTATGTTCGTATTGTATTGTCAAATATTATTTACTAACATTGTTCCTTCAACAGTAAAAGTTTGGTATTTACGGTTTTGAATTTGTTATTTTGATCTGCAAGTAGCTTCTTTTTTTTCTAAATCGTTAAGTTGTAATTTCCGTTTCTTTTCGTTTACTTCTGATGCTTCCTGATCTTTTAATTTTTTTTTGCTTTTTGTGATCTTCTTTGTAGAGACTTCTCATATTCCGAACAGCTTGAATCATTTTTTTATTTATATCTATGTTTTTTATACCTCTGGAATCATGAACTGCATGCCAAACGTGTCTTATAGCTACAAGAGGTTTTTTTTCTGATGATAAAATAAACTCTTTATTTATAAAGAATCCTCTTTCCACACTGGCATTACCATGAAAGAGTACATATAATATTTGTAAAAAAAATTAAAGTCTTAAGAATTTTTATACTTATTAATAGATTCTATCGAAAAAGTATCCAGTCGTATTTTATGCCGATCATAGATTTTTGCATCGTGCAAAAAGTCTAAATTTTTAATGATTTCTCTCAAATCTTTCTCAGTTCTGTCAGCTTTTGAAGGATTCAGCCGATTACATTCGACAAACATTTTTTAAGCTTTGCTCACGTTTTAAACTGTTAAATCTTATTATTAATTGTGGATCACAAAAAGTTAGATATCAAATAAGTTAATACTTAAGTGGAGATTATTGTCATATTTTTTCAACTGTAGCACTTAAAATTAAACGACAGTCTCCTTAGAATTTTTTATGATTTTCCTGAAACAATCCTTTACACTGAGATGAGGCATGAATTGTTTTATGTCTAAAATTCATTTTTCCAAAAGGCAGAAAATTATTCTCTTTTTTAATATCAATTTTACAAGGGTTAGTCTCAGTTTCGACAATATCAGGTTTTATAAATCTTTCTAATAAACTACTAACAGCTGTTCTCAGTTCAGTGTATAAGAATGGCATTTCCAGATCATCAGTCTGAAATTCTCGTAAAAATGGTTCTACATCTGGTGCCCCTGTAATAAGAAATGCTATTTTAGGATGAATTAATTCATCTCTAAGATGATGCAAAATTGTTATAAAATTTCTGTAAGATTTCAACGATGCTTGCAAGCTGCCTTTACATTTTTCAATAGATTCAACGTACTTTATTAAATTTTTTAAATAATTTTCTGTTTTTTTAGCAACTGCAGCATTTTCTACCCACCTTGTCCAACAAACTTTTTTTGATACATACTCAGATCCAGTAAATTTAATACAACCACCTTTCCTGGCAGGGGATTTGTTAAATAAATAATGAATGGCTGAAAAAAATTCTTTCAATTTTCAACCACGAGATTTGAACTTACATTTAAAAGCATTGTGCACTGTGTGCAAACCGCATTATCCAAATGCAAATAACTTATAGTCGTCACTGATGTTTCTCATAGAATCTCATTCGAAATCATTAAAAAACTGAAAACTAACATTAGGATTTTTCATAGATATTTGAATCATTTTTGTAATATCTAAGCAATTAAGCTGATTTTCAAATTTGAATAATAAATCACTTGCTCTTGTGTGAGTAAGGAACGTAGAGCCTCAATATTAAGTAGCTGATTATCATGTTATAGTATTCCAAAAACGAATATGCAAATCCATCTGCTCTTTTTTTGACACTTTGTTAAAAGATTCTTTAAATGAAATACTAAAAGCCTTGTAGTTTGATGCCTTTTCTTGGTTTTTAGTACGAAAATGTGGTCCTCAGCCACACGGTACCGCATATCCCATTTAAGTTGATCCTAGGTGTATTGTGTCCGATACGTTATCATGAAAAAAGTTCAACATTTATTTAATAGATTTAGTGCATTTGGCACTAACATTTAATGATAAGTGTCCCTTCTGTTTTTCAGGTCCCTTGGGCCGCAAAATAGTTCTGGAGACGATGGCACTTATCTGACGAAAACTATTATTTTCATCATAGACAATTAAATACTACTGAGTTCAATAGCATATTCTTTAATGTTTCACATCCTTCGGGGGTCATGAGACCCACACCTGTTTTTTAGAATATTTGGCTCACGTGGTGTCATGTTCAAGTGTATCTATTCATTTTAGATTTTTTTATTTTTGAAGCTCATAGTATGTTTTCCTTTCATTTGTGATTTAAGGTTTTTGATGCCATTGTTAGTGCGTTTTTTAGCTTGTATGACATTTTTAAAGCTCTGCTCAAATTTTAGTTAAAAACTGTCTGTTAATTGCCTAAGGTAGTCAACCTTCCTAATGAGTGAAGTTTCTGCACTAGTGTCGAGAATAATCAAAAAGGGTTGATTGATTTCACTGAATTGAATTAATACACAAGATGTTAGTGTTTTAATATTTAGTAAAATAGTTTTGTTGACCATTGTCTATTTTGGGAAAATGTTAGTGTTCCATTACTGGTTTCTTTCAAACTTTTGCTCTGAAAGAAATCTGAGTCGTTTTCCGATGCTTCTTGCTTCATTTTATCATTGTAGGCCCTTTTTTACATTCACTTTTCTAATGACCAAATTTTTTGGATTAGTTTAATGTTGTTTAATTTGTTTGATCATCAATATTATTAATTGAGTTTAATACTCATTGCTGAGTAGATTAATTTTGTACATGATTTATTGTTGACTGTGTGTATAATGATGTAAGGGAATGGCTTAGATGACATTTGGTTGTGGATGGTCTAACATTTTACATAGGCGTGGCTTGGCGTGTGTCGGCTTTATTGGTATCAGCAATACTAGAAATTGCCTGCTGTGTGCCCTCATTGCCCTTAAACTCTAGTAAAAACGGAGATAATGCTTTCTTTCAAAGCCGCTAGTTCATCTATTATTTGATGCCACATTTTTGTGGATCTGAATATGTTCGTGGCAAATATTGCTATTTCTTCAACGGTAGCAAAGATTGTACTTTTGGTGGGGAGTGATACTTCTTCTGAAAGCTGCATTTTTATTGATTTGGCTAAATCAGGTTTATTTTGAGAATAACGTGGCATGCTTCTGTGCTAATACTGAGAGTGGGATGTTTGAACCACTGTAGATAGGTATTATTTTAATTAAATGTTATAGGAAGATTTTGGATGAGTGCTAAAGTTAAATTAATTATGTTATGCAAGCTGTTATAGTTAAAAAAGGGGTGCTGCAGGTAAGTTTTTTATAAAAATGAGAGAAATCGTTGTGGGTAAGGTTTTGGCAGATGTGATTTTTAGGTGTTTCGATGATGTCTTTTGTTTTTGATATTGTACCAGCGCTTGAAGTGTTAGTGATTTTGTTTACAATAGTTTAATTTTATTATTGTTTTATGAAAATTGTAATTTGTGAGTCGTTCTATTTCCATTAGTGTAATGTGATGCACTAATATATGAATTGAATGGGATGTTGAATATAAATCAGTAGAATATTTAGTATGTCAGCGTTACGGTTATCCATTGTAGTGTACAAGGTCGTGGTTTTCAGGACGAGTTCCCAATTTATACGTTATGGCGATCCATAAAAAAACGTTCAGATTGCAGGCCCAGGCCGAACGTTGAATTTGGTAGAGATTAATTGAGGAACTCAAACATATTTTTCAACTTAAACGAACAAACAGTGTTTTAAGTAAGAAAAAAAAAAAGAATGAAATAGGAAAATCTCGTTGTCCCCTGAAAAAATATGCTTTCACTACGAGAAAGTAAAACGTGTACTCCAAAACATCAGCATTAATAGCAACATTAGCCAATTTAAACAAATATCTGATCGAAGACCAACAACAGTCACAATAACTATAATACCATTGACACTATCAGTGGCAGTGGTTCTTCCTCCTCTCGTTCTACCACCATTATTATCAGCAAGAGCAGGACGTGTACCTACAGGTCTATCGGGTGCAAGGCGACTGGGGTACTGATGGGCTCGACCAGGGCCTCCTGGCCAGGCCCTGTGTTGACGTTGTTGGTAGCATTGACGTTAAGCAGCTAGCCGTCTACATGAAGTTGGTTGCCCAGGCTGATGTGCAGGACATTGCTGCTTGACTAGGGCAAACTGGTGCTCATACTCTTGAACAAGAGCCATCTGCCCCGAATCCCAGTGTCCCTGGTTAAACCTTGGTATCCTTTAGACCGACGCCGCCGAGTAGCTGCCCATCGGCAAGTCATCCACTGAGCTGTTCGCCAACGCCGCCTTTTTACAAGCCCTCAAGTTTTAACGCAATTTGCTTGCTCATTTAATTATTTGTTTTGTTCATTTGACATTTTTTTGAGGCATTCGTGAGAGTTTGGATGGACGGGTTTGGCGTGGGGGGGAGGTGTTCGTACCACCACTAGTATAAGTAATAACAGTGGTGGCCGTGTAACGCATACTTTGCTGTCACTACTGACCAATGTGCCGCACAATGCGCAATAAATAATAAATTCTAGCAGTATGATAAATAATAAATTTATAGAACTCTGAGAGTGTATGAATGAGATGGATTGATAAATCGTCTACGAGTGCAGAGACAGAGACCTGTAAGATATAGCCCATTATGAGCAGCTGTTGAGCGAAATCTCAAGGAATGACCAGTTCAAAGCGCACGAGCACTTTCACAACATCTAGATTACAAAAAATTGTGTAAAAATCTGTAAATTCATTGTCGAAATTGTCTGAGACGTTAATTTAATTGATTTATTCAGGAGGAACGGTATGGAAGATAGCCAAAGAAGCTCGCTACTCGTACAAGTGTAGATAATATAATTAACGGCGCAAAGTGATTCTACACCAATTTTAAAACTCCCACACAACTTTGAGCTTAGTAACTTAATCTACCATAAGGCGGTGCTACATCGAAAAAATCTCTACCCACTACTAAATCAGCGTGGCATAGGCATTATAAAAAAGATCTGTAGACCCATGAGTTAGTACGTAGTAGGTGGTCGAGAGCATCGTAAAGTCTCAATAAACCAGCTATACAACCAATACCCTTGTTAGAGTGTCTTCTTTGCAAAATCTCTCTCCCAGAATCAACGAAGGATATCCCATGGGCTACATCCCGGCCAGGCATCCAAGCAGCTGGGAGGGCTTCTCAAGCAACAACCTCTACAAACAGCCATCGTCAGGAACAACTACACCAAGTAGCCAGTCTTCTCCTCACCTCCCCCCCCCCTCCAAGGTACTGGAAAAACCTTTGTACTGGCTTTTGCCAGAAGGTAGGGGAGGCCTAGAGCTGTCTATCAGCGATTATATTGGGCTTTATCTCGCTAAGGCATATGTCACCGAGGTAATTCTCGCTTACCAACACTAGTCCTCCAAGAGTTCAGTGGCAAGCCAAACGGAACTTGGACCACTATCTTGGCGTGAAGATCGAGGAATCCAGACAGATACCAGTACAGTTACGTGAGCTGAGGCAAGCAGCCAGACCGACATCGCAGGTTTACTGGGTTGGGAGAAGACCGTGCAAAAATCTGCTGGACGAAAAGCTGCCGACGCCTGACAGATTGCTCAGGCTCGTTTCCGTGACGACCCTACAATCCTGAAACCTACAAGACCGGAAAAGTTTCCTCCAAAACTCCAAATCATCTCAGACATCACAATCCCACCAGCGTTGAGTTCATCAAACTAATCTTGGACCTCGTTGCTAAAGAGGATGGGTAACACCGTCCAAGCACTCACCAGCGAGCTGGACCAATTTACGGCAAACGAGTACTAACTATCTGACGATGTGGAACATGACACCTTCTTCGAGGATTCACACAGCAGCCAAGCTAAGGAATCCTTCTCTGTCTACCTTGCACAGCTGACTCTGTCAACAGATACTACGGACGAGAAGAGGTGAAGTTGCTGAAAATTCGATGCTATTACACCTCAGAAAATAAGAAACGCACAACTTTCAATGGGGCGCTGAATGGAGTGCCTTATTGCTGAGAAAGGAGCTCATATTAAGCAGTTACTGTAACTTTATTATTATAGCATCACTATAATAAATGTACGTGTAAGCGCATTCCCACATGTACATATACGCACTGTACCAGTTCCTTAATTCGCCTGTAATGTATGCCAATTATGATCGTATCTGACATCACGAGACTCCGATAACCGCAGTTGATGCTGTACAGAGACACCCCCTTTTTTATTTTAATAGAGCTTTATTTGCCTCGGTACATAGATGAGCTCCTGTACTTACACGCCATTGTCATCATCGTTGTTGTCATTGACGAGCAATTAGAACCGTATATAAACCAAATTATATCACTCGATTAATACGATTGCCTTTTTTGCCTTATTTGTACATATCGAAATCTGCAAAGCAGCTGCGCCTCTTACCTAATACGACTCATGGGATTTTTGATGATTCGGTAGGTAAATGCACAGCAAGGAAAAAAATGTGGATCTTGTTAACCAACTATGCAATCTGGGCTAACTGTAGCACCAAAGTAGCATACATCTATATACATCTAGTTTCATGCGCACTTCCAAATGTAGGTGCTTATAACTTTTTCTAAAAAAAATTAAGGAAAAATCACGCGTTTGGATTCCAGAGTGGGATCAAATCGATCATCTTTGTGCAGTTTGTTGTTACTACTGTTGTTTATAGTCTCATGCAAGGAAGATCAGCCAACTACTAGCCCACATTTAGTGTGATTTTTATAATTCTACCACTGAAAAAAACATTTGCCAGCACCCAGAAGGCACTCTTACACCTTCTAGGACGTCACGCAGAGAGAAGTCACATACTTCTCGAATATCACGCTTGAAGTCGCAACGCAGCGTACGGTAGAGCCTTAGACGTGCATGATTACCTACGCCATGTTGACTCATAAAGACAGTCGCGAGCTCTGCAACGTTATCTCATTCCTGGAATAAACCAGGGGGAGGGGAAGTGGTTGGACAACTTTCTCCTCACCAGAGGGGTGCTGACATACAGCTTTGCGAATATAATCCTGTGGAAAGAAACTTATTTACATCGGCATATGGTCTTTCATAGAGTATTGAGAGGAGGAGGGGTGAAAAAGAAGAGCAGAAAATTTTGGGGGAAAAGTTTCGAAAATTGCGGGTTCTGGGCAGTGACTCGATGGAGAGCATGTGTAGCAGGTAACCGATGAAGATGTCGTCATGGTCGTTGATATACGGGGCGTCTGAAGTAGTGGAGCGTATTACTTTGGCTTTGGAATCGAGCAATAGAGCATCGAGCCAGGTATGAGACGATTCTTGATGATGAGATGCTTGTCAATACTAAGAGAGAGAGAGAGAGAGAGAGAGCCGTTGGACAAGACTTATTAAGCTCATAATACAAAAAAATACCTATAAGACTGGTTTAATAAAGCATAAAGAAAGTCAAACAACCATGTACAATAAATTTCACTGAAATTTTTCGTCTTCTGTTTGACAATCGTATTATTGCTGGACAAAAAGCAGAGGTACCGTTTGTAGCCAAGCAACACATACCAAGATGATAATTTAAACGCCAATTCCTTTTAAATACTTGTGACTTCGTTGTCTCGTATTTTGATATCATTTTACGAGTGGGCTCAGAGGTACTTGGTAGCAATTGGCTAACATCTTTTCGTGTTGATAATGGCACATGTAGGTTCTTAGCTTTAGCATGGCAAACACTACTAGCGTTTCTGTTTTCTTCAAAAGGTGCCTCCTTGTCTGATCTACTAGCTTTCTTAACGCAGGTTATTAGACTGAAATTGACGCTCAGAAATAAACACCTGGCTAGAAATAAACATTCATACATGACGTCAAGTTATCGAATGAGTTTTTATAAATTATATTGTCAATTTTGACTATCTCATACCTGCCACCTGACTATATGTGGCATATGTACACAAAAGTCTCCTAGCCATGCTATTGACGACGAAAAGAGAGAGCATTTAACTACTTTTGTGCATATAACTGCGTGGGACGTGCTGAAGCAAGAGTATATCGTCTCTGAATCATGGTGAACAAGAGAGAGAACTAGTTCGATACTGGTGTACTTGCAAGCAAACATGCAGGATGCAGGAGCCTCAACAGCCTTTTAAGCTTATAAAAGGGAAAATGCTAACGATTTATAAAGTACTATTAATAATAGTTTTCGTCACATAAGTACCATCACCACCGGGGCTATTTTGCGGCCTGAGGGACCTTTGAAGCAGATATCGCAGATTTCCTCAGGTGAAGTGCAATATGGTTTTTTTGACATCCCGAGCCAGCGGAAATAATAAAGCGCTTTAAAAGGTTACAGACCTTGGCCGCCTTGAGAAGTAGACCTCGCGATATGAACAAATTGGAATCTGCATCCAAATTTTTTGACTCAGTGTATATGTATTATTTATTGCGCATTGCGCAGCACATTGTTCAGTAGTAAGAGCAAAGTATGCGTAAGCCATACCTACACGTCCATCACTGATATTACTAATGCTAGTGACCATATGAACCCCCATCCCCCCCAAAACCAGTTTATCCAAACTCTGACGAATGCCTCAGAAAAATGTCAAATAAACTTAACAAAAAATTAAATGAGCAAGCGACTCGCGTTAAAATTTGAGGGCTTGTAAAAAGGAGGCGTTGGCGAATAGCTCAGTGGGTGCCTCGCTCACGTGCAGCCACTCGTGGTAGCGTCAGTACAGGATGCCAAGGTTCAACCGGAGACACTGGGATTCAGGGCCGATGGCTCTTGTTCAAGGGTGCGAGCGCTAGACCACCCTAGTCGAGCAGCAATGTTCTACACATCAGACTGGGCAACCAACTTCATGTAGGTGGCTCGCTGCCTAACGTCAATGCAGTAACAACGTAAACATAGGCCAGGAGGCCCTGGCCGGGTCCATCAGTATTCCAGTTGCCTTGCACCCGATAGACCTGTAGGTACACGTCCTGCTCTTGATGATGATAGTGGTAATAGTACGAGAGGAGGAAGAACCACTGACACTGTTATTATCGATGTTATTAGAGTTATTGTGGCTGTTGTTGGTCTTCGATCAGATATTTATTTTAATAGGCTGATGTTGCTATTAAGGCTGATGTTTTGAAGTACACATTTTATTTTTTCGTAGTAGAAGCAAATTTTTTGCAAGGGACAACGAGATCGTCCTATTTCATTTTTTGAAGTAAGAACTTCTTTAGACATGTTGGACGATTTTGGATGGGAAAAAACTCTTGGTTTCGCGTCAGATTGCTCTCATTCAAAAGCAAGGTGATCCCTGCAGAGAGACGCGTGTGAGCGCGAGAGAGATAAATGTTGGTGAGGGGGCGGGAGGAGAGGGGGAGCCCGCTCTGTATTGGCCAGCAGTAGAGAAGGAGAGGGTAGCTTGGCGGTATAGCGGAGTGCGGTGGTGTATTGCCGTATGCATACCCATAATACCATACCCCGCCGCACTCCGCCACATCGACAAAAGCTAAGTACACTCCTCTTGTCTAACGGCAGCTGCTACGCAGTGCGCATAGTGTGCATTCGAATGTCGAATTAGACCGCATATGTGTAGGTTAGTGGTGTGCATGTAATTCGTAACTACCGAGTCAGGTACCGAGGTAACTTTTAACTAATATAACTACGTACTATATTGGTAAATAGCTTTTTGCCATGTGTCAATGTGCATACTGTAAACTGTATACAGTGTATGTTACAGTATTACTGTATAAGTGTATAGTGTATATCTAATAGTACCAATTACCCATGCAAGTTCAACTGCGTAGTTGCACACGCGCGTGGCTACTTCCGCTGTATATACGTGACTCGTTAGTAAACCGTATAAGAATGTATAAACAAATTTTTTTCTTGCCTTTGTAATAATAAAAAATATGACGACGAGACTACTGTTAATAATTTTTAATTAAATTATGCCTTATAATATCTTACATTAGACTAAAATTATTTTAACTTATAAAGGTATTATTTCATTCAATTGAAAGTTTAATAACCTTTCTCTTATCCTTAAACTAACTTGTAAGAAGTGATTAAAAACTATTTTACAAATTATTTAATAGACTTCTCAGAAAACTTAATTATTTATTAAAAAAAAAATCGAAATAAGACTTTCTTTTATGTAAGTATTGAGGGTTTATGATGGAAAATTGATTTGATTATTTACAAATTACATGTCAAGGACTCCAAATAAAGTAATAAAAAAATGATAATATGCCTATATCAGACGTAAATTGTCTAAGTTTTTTAATGATTTTTTTCTCACTCCTCAGTATCTGTTGTAGTAAAATTTAAAAAAAATATTTCCATGACAAATCGCATGATTTTCAGAATTCCCAGTTTAAAAAATACCTGTATTATCGTGTAATAAACTTTATAATTCATAATTTAAAATATTTATAATAAAAAGATATGCATGTTATCATATGTATTATAACAATCCACATAATTATTTAAATATCATAATTTCAGATTACTTATTTCAAAAGCAGTAAACAATTTGGATAGTTACTTATTTATTTTAGAACTTAAGTGAAAATTTAACTCGTAGTCTCAAGTTTTCACTTCTGTTGGCAGTCCCATGCCCACTGTATTTTTTCATTTTTATTTAAAACACTGTTTGTTCGTTTTAGTTAAAAAATATGTTTAAGTGAAATATTGTACTTATTAACTTGTAGGCGGATAGTGAACAAAATGCAATACACCTTAAATTTTCTCCATTATCGCAGATTCCCTGAGATGAAATGCAACAAATACACCTTTGATTGCTCATGAATTGTGGCACAGGAATCTTCTGCCACCCTAATGACTGCGTCTCTGTAACGAAGCCACTTGATTTTTTAATAAGATCGTAAATAGGGAGCCCGTAAAGCAAATACAAAGTACAAAATACAAAACGCACGAAAGGGAACACTTTGCTGCGGAAGCATAGGACAAACTTCTAAATTCAAGGGCAATAATTAAATTACTAAAAATACGGTACTACTTTACTATAAAAGATACGGAATTAATTGTGAAGCATTTACGTTAATTGACGAAGGATAGGACAGGTTTGGGTTAAACTAAATAAAAAAACACTATTTATGAGCCACTGATGAAGATATAATTGGTGGCTCAAAGGAGGAAACTCTTGCGAGAAAACCCCCGGAGAGGAGAAAAACGACCGGTATAAATTGAATAGGAAAAAATAACAATCTGGTTTGAATTGGTGTGCAGATGTGGAGGTGTAAATGTGTAAAGATGTAAGTGTAAGCGCGCGTCCGCGCTGTTCTCCTTCTCGTCTTCGTACCACTGTTCCGCGAGTGCGGACGTTCGCCGTGGGTGCTCACAGCACGTGGTGAATGTTGACACGGCACTCGGCTGTATTTTAGATCCAAACAAACAAAGATGAATTGATGCAAAACAAAACACGTTAATGTGTCGCGGCGCAACGAAAAAACTTCTCAAAAATTCGAAAAAGCAAAAATTACCCAAGACAAGCTACGTACACGATTTCTCAGAAAACAACTGGAGACCACTCTGTACAAATGCAAGTATCGGACTGACCGAGGACTACCGAATTTTCCCAGTGGTGATACCCTTTCTTTCTCTCTCAACCCCCCTCCCTCTTCTAATGATGCGCGCCAATTAGCGGAGGTGTTGTTCATCTCCAGTGTCAATCGGGTGTTGGGACGCGAACAATGTCGAAGATGGACGAGGCAGACTAAGGATTCGGTTTGAAGGGGCAGAGAGAACGAGACTCTAAAGCGAAATAAGAAATCCGCGTAATGAGTGTGTAAGTGTGAAGTAAACGAATTTAAGCGCGGTTTAATGTATTGATGAGGACGAAAGTGCTGTGAGCTTCAATCCTCCTCCGCTCACGTGGTGGTACTCGATTTAGTTGCATTCGACTAAACAGCTCAAGTATGGCAAATTCCTTGTAGTATGGTGTTATACGCCTTTGATTTGCTAAATCGTTGCCAATGTCCTAAGGTAAAATGCAATGAACCTTTGATTTTCTTAGGTATCGAAGATTTCCTGGGGTAATATGCGGTACCATAGGGATACGCTCAGGTATCACAGATTTCCTTAGGTGGAATGCGATGCACTGTTCATTTGCTTATATATCGTAGATTTCCTGAGGTAAAGTACGATACACCTTTGATTTGCTCAGGTATCACGGATTTTCTGAGGTGAAATGCGATGCACCGTTAATTTCCTCAGATATCACAGATTCCCTGAGAAAAGTGTGGGGCGCGTTGGATACACTCAAATTTCGCATATTTCCTTAAGTGGAATGCGATGCACTGTTGATTTACATACATGTCACAGATTTCCTAAAGTAAAATACGATGCGCCTTGGATACGCTCAGATATCGCAGATTCCCTGAGGTTAAGTGTGATATATACCTTCGATTTGCTTAAGTGTCGCAGATTCTTTCAAGTGAAATTGGATATGCTTTTGTTTTGACATTCATCGCAGATTCTATATTTTACATTTTTGGGTATTTCAGTCCTCAAAGTAAAAAAATTTGTCAACTGAACCTCAAACTAAAATGAAAAAAAATCCCTTACAAACGACTAGCCCATTAATTTCACATAATTTTCATTACGTAATTTGCAGTAAATGCGCAATTTAGAAAGCCATCTCATTTTACCCCATATGATCAGTAATATGAATTAACCCTTAAAAACAAGAGCATTGTAGCGAACGTAGCAAAGTTGTAGACGTGACTTGTAACGCCGAGTCATGATGCAGGAGAGTCGTTTTGAAATTATTTTTTGTTTTAATATTAATTTTTAATCACAGACAAGAGTGAAACTCATGCAACAAAGGGGCTACCTATGTAAAAAAGTGCAGAGAATTCAATTTGGCTATCAATACTAACCAAACAAAGTTATTTCATAAAAATTATATTTTTATTTTGAAAACGGTTGATTCTACGTTAATTTTGAGGCACCATGAGATTCTTCGTTGGACCTACTTGGAGAGCTTTTCAGCATGATTTGACTTAAAGTAAATAATTTTAAGGGAGGGTAAAGTTAAAGTGGTCATACCAATTTAACATAAGATCACTTTTTTTCTAATTAAATCCAATTGATTTAATTAACGTTTGTTCTTCATTGCTGTTTTTTTTTATCCTTTCATCTATAATTTTTGTACACAGAATATAGCCTTTTTTTGTAGTACTCTTTATCTATTGCTGCATGGTTGAGCTGTAAAGTGGCTCTTATGTAATCTATGCTTGGCCTTTGTTACAGCTAAGGTACAATCTAATGTCTATGCACAAAATAATGTCTTACACAAAACGTCGCTTGATCTCTTTAAAGTCTTCGAATAAAAAAAGTGGAAATCGTATTTCTTGTCTGTTTATTTTTTTATGTGTAAACATGTATGTAAAAAACGTAGATAAATTATTAAATATGTATAATACGACAAACTAACTTGTGAAAACAAAAAAGCACGCTGTATCGTGAAAGAAAAACGAAATCGGCTAAAAATCAAATACTTTACGGGTTTTAAAAATAGAGAACAACATAACCAAGGTACATAAATATAGAGGTGTTAGACTCTGCACAAACATAACCTCAATTATTACTGTTTTTTGCTGTATCTTAAATAGATCGAGTCAAAAAAAGCTTTCTTTTATGATCCGTGTTTGAAAAATCAATGTGGGCATTTACAAAATCTTCGGAAAATTTTTGTCTCATCATAACCTCTCAAAATTAGAAAAACAGCTACTTAAATTCCATGTCTATCAGAGAGAGTGGATTATTTTTCATTCATGGTAGCCAAAATTTAAAAAAAATTTTATTTATCAGACACAACTATTCTAACAAAAGTTGATTGAACGTATATGATTCTATATCAAATGCATGAACAGTATTTTTTAATAAAAAGAATCTTTGTCCCACGTTATGGGTACCTTCTGTCGATGCAGTAGGATAAAAATGTATGTTTTGTTGTGCGTTACATGACTAACAATTCATACATACATTGGTACATAAATATTTTATAGCACACATGGAAGTACTTCGAAAGCGCGAATCACGTATAACATGAACAGTATATTAAAGTATATGTATTCCATGCACGCGCGTGCTCGAATATGTAGTAATAATAAAATTCTCATTATTTTATTATCGAATTCCTAAGGCCCAATTAAAATTAGGTGTTGTCTAATTTCTAAAGTTTCTGTTATACTGAGTTTAATAACATTTGAGTTGGAAGTCTTCCTTCTACAAGGAGTCCCGAGACCCACACTTTTTTTTTGCTGGAGGCCTGTGTACGAATGATTAAAAACTGGTTTATTTTTCAAGCCGTGATTGCCTGTGTTTACTTAAGTACTATTTGAAATTCTTGTGAAATGTTATAAGAGTAAGTGACACTATTATTTTTAAAAATGTTGATTTTAAGACGGATTTTCTACAGTGTATTAAAAGAAATCTATTGAAAAAAAGAATAAAAATATTTCTTACACTTTCATTGTAAATTATAAAACTCACTTAATTCAACTATGTTTCGTAAATTTAATAAGTAGGCTAATTTAGTTTTAGACATTGTTTTAACATTGTTCTAACATTTGAGTGGGGTGATCACATCTCGAGGTAAGCTTCAGTTTAAACCTTAAGGTAAAAGTACTAGTTACTGGCTACTTAGTAGCTGTTATCAAAAGAACATCATATATTTTAAACAGCTTTTACAAATTAAACTTTTGTTAGGTATCATTTGAAAGCTATTAATCTATTTTAAACTACGATAAATGGAAGTCGTATATCTGACCGTAGACAATAATTATTCATAATTATCCGAGTATGTCAAATGCTTTAGTACTTGGCTGCAATATTTTGTTAATTAAATAAATGCGACACGATTAAGATGAACAAGAGGATTTATTGTTAGATACATTCTTAATACACGTCTCACCATGGCAGCGTGTTGCGTTGATCTGCTACAGAGCTGCTTATCTATTGAGGGCGAGTGTTATATGTATGTCTGTGTGTGGCAGCACTTGCCAATTATCGCTCACTTGCAGTACATCGCTTGCACACATGTGTATCTTTTTTTTTTTTTTTTTTTTAATATCGTAAATACAATTGAAAAGAGAAGACTTGTAACTTAAAGTAATTTAACTTAATCCTAGCGCACTTTATGTGTACAATCAAAACGAAAACGCTTAGGTTGTTTGATTGCGCGTCTGTTTCGCGTTATATATGTGCAAGGTGGAGTGCTGGCTTGGATTGCCTGATCATACGTGTGTTTTAACACATGTGTGTCTAAGGCATTTCCTGACGCGTTATCAGGTGACGCGATTTCCACGGTACTGAGCCTTCTTCAGTTGCATTATCAGATTTGTTATGGATAATTCCAGATTTGTCGGTAAAGTTATTACCTGGGTCTTTGAGTAAGTGATTACGATTACGAGTGAGGATCGTTCCGGATTCAGATTTCACTTTGAAAGATCGAAGGTTTGGCCCTGAATCGATTAGTTTACCGGGTTCCCAAAGTGTGTCAATGTTATTTCTAATTTAAACATTTTCTCCGGGACTGATTACTGGAAAGGTTCTCACTCGCATATCATGGTATTTTTTTTGTAGCTTTTGCTGTTTTAACAGTTGTTCTCTCATGTTTGAGTCGTTGCGCTCATTACATTTTTCTGAAAATTTTGTTATAACGCCTCTTACATTTCTTCCAAGCAAAGTTCTGTTTGGAGACGGAATCGTTGTGGTTATCTCTATTAAAAAAAACCATATACATTTACCATATGAAAAAATCATGCGGAAAATCCATACGGATTTTTCATGTGGCTCTTGCTTCAAATATCCATATGGATGAACCATATGGAAGTAGGAGACCATATGGAAGTAGGTAAACCACATGGAAGTTGATAAGCAATGTGGAAGTCAGTAAATTTCAAGAGTTGTGATATTCCAGTATGATAATTCATACACACGGGAAAAAAATATTCTGCTGTCGATATAAAATGAGTAAATATTAGGTATTAGACTTAGGATACACCGAATAATTGGAGCAATTTCATGCTGCTTTTTTGTTTACTTTTTCAACTGAGACCATCATTTTATGTTCATTAAATTTCAAAGGAACAAAGCAATGGTTTTCCTGATCGCGTATAATACTAGTAGAAACTAATATACGGAAAGTCGTGATTTTTATTTTCTGTATTGTAAAACTTAAAAACTAAAAGTGAAGTCGGGGATTACAAGCTTGTAATGTTAGTAGTATTTTAACAAATTTTTCATCAAATTAATTTTTTTACTCAAATGTCAACAGTGTAATCGAGTGTATATGACTAACAGCCTGATGCAATAATAATCAAATAATCAAGACTATTATTTAGAGAAAAATTCATCATTCATTACTATTATAATTATGATATATAAAATTTAAGATCACATTTTTGAGATTTATTTTTTTTTTTTGCAGTTGAATCATTTATAAGAAAATTATATTATTTATAATGAAGTCATTGTCAGTTATTATATTAAGTAATATTTTTTTAACATTATTGTTATTCTACAGTAATAATAACTTCGATTTTATATCAAGAAGAAGTTATTGAATTATTCACATGATTTTGTATGATTTTTATATGTTTGTACAGAGAATAAAAAAAACTGATTACATCTCCAAAAATACGTATATTTTAGAGATCAGCTGCTATAGACATATTTCGATTACGAAGTTTTTTTAAATTTATTAAGTACCTCTGTGAAGCAGAAAATTTTTGTTTTTTTAACCATCGAATGGATGTAATGTAATGCAGAACAAGAATAGTAGTAATAGAGTAAAGTATTTCGAAACATTCTGAATATAAACCCCATAAATAAAGGACTGCACATAAAATTAAATGTTGCGATTGGCCTTAAATATCTACCAATACAGGCAAACTGAAAATTTTACTGGAACTTACCTGTTATCGTGGGATATTAAGTATAAAAACAAGGTTAGAAGCGGTTCTGAAAGGATACACAAGACTTTCATTAGTGTCCTTCCTTATAGGGGTTGAAAAATGGGTTTAATCATAATAAAAATAGATCAAATTAACACGTATTGTAGTTGGACTCACCAAGAAAATTTGTAGGAAACGTCATCCGTTTTAAACAATATTGACAGTTTTTTGATGATTTTTAACGAAAATGACGTGAAAAATCGAGCTTTGAGCCCAAATTTCTCATAAACTGGCAGCAGAAATGGATGACAGTATTCTAAAGCTACCAAAAAAAAAAAAAATCTTTTCCATCAAGTTCCGATCAGTTTTGTCGTGATTTTTTTTCGATTTAAAGGCGCAAACCACCCGTACAATTCGGATGACGATTTTTTGGAACATTAGTTGGTACGTGTACTAAAATGCTACCGTATTTCCATTTATTTACTTGAAGATTTTTTTCACGTTTTAACACCCCCCCTCCCTCACCTTTATCACCAATCCTTTTCATTTTTAGGTTAGGGTGAAATGGCAAAAAAGTTTCTAAGCTGCCTCCAGAACTTTAATACCAAGCGTTACTCAGTTTCTTTCTCGACACTAATATTACGCGTCATTGCCTTAACTAGTATTTTACAAGTTTTTTTACTTCCTACTAAAACTATAGGAATTTAAAAAATCCACAAATCTTTATTTATAAGCGATCAATAAAAAATCAAATAATTAATAAATTAACTTAAGCTATTTTTTAATTTATCTGCCTTAAAAATAATTATGTATAAAAGTCGTGGAAAAAATTAATAAATTTTCACTGTTTGTTTAATAATAATGAAAGCCCACACTATTTTGTAACAAAACTACTTGTTTGTTTATTCAAATTAAAATACGCTGTAATTGATGCAGTTTCTAGAAAAGTTGTGGAAAATACTGTATTAATTTTTTTTTCTACCAGATTACCACAACAGCCTACTGGCCTAGTCGCAGAGGCTACCCACTCACCACCTATGTGTGGGGGTGTATTGCCACACCCATTTCCAAACCTTTTTCCTCATATCCTACCTGAATCCATGGGCACAGTGTGAGTATCTCCGGTGGAACACCTTGCCAGTTAAGCTGACACTCTCTGCACCAATGGTGCATCGGGTCCACTCGCCACTGTGTAGCCTTTCCGCGGAGAAGACTCTATTATTCCAGGACGTCCACTCCTCGACAGTTAAGCCAGCGCTCTCTGCCGAAGCATCGGATCCAGGCTAATTAGCATCCCTGGCTAATCCCTGTCTATAGCCCTAACACTGTTTCGCATTCACCCAGGCCCAAAAACTTGTGGGGCAAGGAAAATACTCTGGAATTACTTTAAAGGAAAGTTCCACTAAAAAACCTACCCGAAACAGCCACAGTTACATAGGAACTTTTCCCGATGAAAACAGTTTTTGAAAAAATCTGCATTCACTGAGAATCGAACCCATGACCCCTAGAACTGCGTTGTATCAGTAAAAAGCACGCTCACCACTGAGCCAATGCCGCTCTAAATACTGTATTAATCATTTTTTTATTGGTTTAATCCAAGATTTCACCTACACGTCTTAAAAGAAAATATGTGTGTCTCTCTCTCTCTCTCTTTTTTTTATTCTGTCTATCTTGCATCACACATCACTCAGTTAACGTCAAATCGCACTTTCGAGAATTATCGCTGAGCTTAGTTTACACATACGTTATACATACAGACATGTATTTATAGGTGTGTGGAAGCGTGTGACTAAATTAGCGACTAAGTTATTCTGTACCAAGACAGCTTCAAGATTATAATTCTAATTTGTGCGGCTAAGAATACTTTTTTCTTTTCCGTACTTGCCGGCCATTTTTCAATTTTTAATTTGGATAGTTAATATAATATATATTTAAACTACCTAATCCAACAACGTAAGTATGGAAGGTAAAATTTTAACAGATCCAAAACAATTTTTTTTATAAACGATTGCATCTATGTAGTTGAAATCTTTTACTGTACAACTTATGACCTCCCTTTTGTTGAGAGTAACCCCAACTAGTAAGCGGTAGTTAAGGAAAAGCTAAGAATTGTATCCTCGCCAAAGAAACTCTAATATTAGGAACCAACACACAATCAATATCAGTAGTTATAAGTTGAAAAGCAGGTTCGTTGCCCAGTGTAAAAGAATGAAATCACTCGGGTTGCCAATTCCACTAAGAAAAACATCTTGAAGTAGCTTTCATCTAAGTTCAAATTAAGTGTTAAACAATCTATAAATCCATACAATATGTTCATCGATTATTTTTTATTAATGCTTGATTGATTTTTCCTTTGGTAATTTTTTTTTTATTTTAAGTAAATTTATTTCTACCTCTTTAGGCACAGATAAAACTCTTATACGTTAAACTTACTTTTATTTTTATTTAACTCAATTTATTATCTACTCATGAACTCGGCATAAGATAAAACAATTAACAATTTTTAATTAATTAGATTGTAAATTAAATGACAAAATTACGTATGAATAAATTATCAAATAAACTTTAAGTAATAATAGGACTTGCAATCACCTATGGGGGGATAGGTTTAGATAAATAAGTACAATTAATTATTCTTTTTCTTAGATTTTTTCACTTTTATTATGTATTCAATCGTTTTAATTTTCCCGCATAAATTTTCTTTCGCGTTGGAGATTCCACCGAAAGTAATACAGCCTTGGATTGTTAGTCCTGAGCTCTATTGCTAAAGAAGAAGCTACTGAAAGATTCAAGTTGGGTTAGGTCGTCCTCGGGGCCTTGGGTATTTAGAGCAAAGCTCTAGTAACCTATCCGAGAACTTTGCCCAAGAGGCGCCGTTGCTATCCCTAGTACCTCAACTACATGGCTGCTCTCTCTCTCGGCTCGTGCTCGTCACGATTAGTACTGGCGCACGTGAGAGTTCCAGATCTGGTAAGGCAGCGGATCTCCACGTCCTAGGTTCGATGGAAGTGGAATCATTTCCCCGCGCGTCAGCGCCTTTTATAGCCAACATGCAGATAATTCGCCGCTGTAAATCCGTAATCTGCACGATCTCTCTGCGCACTATCGATTATACATATTTGCCGATAATCCTTGCATATATCTTACCTAGCTTTTTGCGCGTACTTGACAGCGTACATTATATGCTTCGCACCGACTCTTTAAATTTCAACTTAGCGAATTTAATATATTTTTATTAATTATTTAAGAAAAAGTAAAACAAACAATAGGAACAAAAATTGTATATTGTTAATTTCTAGGTGATAAAGAATGCCCTCTTGCATTTGCCCCCTCTAATTTGTAAAAGTAATTTTTTTTTTTTTTGAACAGTTTAGGTAAGAGTTATAAGTTTTGTTAATTATTATTGACATCATTTTCTTTTGGATGTCTAATTTCTTTAACCAGCAGGAATTTTTTTAAGAGGTGATGACATCCTTTGATAGGCATGTTCACAAAAGAATTTTCTTTCTATGGTTACATCTTACTAATATATTAAGCAAAGTTGCTAAAACCGTTGTAATTGCTAACTGCGAAAACTACTGAATCAATTTTGCTGAAATTTTGCTTACCAATTCTTGACACTTCCTAGATGGTTTTAGTATAGTTTTTATCTCAAAAAAGTTAATAATAATAGCATTAAATAAGCTCAAAGTTTTTCAAAAATACGCCAGCTTTTCACCTTAGTTTAGTAGAATCTGCTAGGTGGCGTAGACATAAAATCAAAGCTACCTGCAACAGAATAAAATAAGTGTGGTTATAATATGCTGGAGCATCACAAAAGATTCTGTAGGCATTTGTTGGCAATTCATCAAACTGCATCGAGAATGTATTTGTTAGTCGTGCAGCTGGGTATCCCGGTTACCGATGACATTCCTTTTCAATGGAAAAGTGAACTAGATCTACTTCCACTCTGATCCCCCAGGATTGACGAGTGCCACCGCTAAATAAATAATCATACTGAGTACGTCTTCGGTGGAATACCAGGAGACGTGTCTAGCCAGAGCACAATCTGCTCCAACACTTCAGAGTTATGTGGAGGGTTATGAATAAAAATGTAAGCTAGGAAAGACGTTTAGTCGTTCTAACGGCTTACCCACAGAGAAGGTTCTCTAGGCCCACTTTTCCGACTGACGATGAGCGATTGGTTACCCCGGGAACGACCCGAAGAGAGGATATTCTTTGGTCAGCGGCATACCTCCTTTCATCTTAGTCTCTGTACACAGAGACTTCAAGGGTAAGAGTCAAGCTACCCACAGCCAGCTCTTCATTATCAAAAATAATAATAAGGAATAGCTGGAAGTTTCACTACTGGCCCTTGTCAGGGCCATTATAAGTATTTACGTTCCCTACTTAACCATCAATCTCATTAGTTTTTTTAAAGGCCACCTTAGTTAAAACTACCTTGCCAACAAATACATTTTTACAACCATTTCCGAAAGCGATTTGTCGACTAAAAGACTATGTTAACTAAAGACGGCCACTATTAAACCAAGTCAATTATTCACTGAGAGTCGTCACGAGTGGAGTTGTTCTTCAGAAGGCTGGGAACCTCATTTACCGACAACCCTACATTACCCTCTCGACTCTGAGTATTTAACCAGGAATCGCCGATCCTTTCCAAGGTCTGTGCTGGGCGAACCTAACAGCCATGAAGGGAAAAAAAAATTGAGCCTACGAGACAGTCTCCAACGGGCAAGCATCACGAACCAATCTCACCATCTTTGATCACCAAAACAACTGAATCTGCAAAAAAAAAGGTTCTTAAGACACCAAAGTCTTTGACGTTACACCAGGAGACGTTGGGAAAGATCTCTTCAACTAGCTCTAAAGCTTCGGACTTTTTTCTCCCGATCAGTATCAGGGTTCAACAACAGGCCAGAGAAGATCACCCTGAGGTATCCAGGCAGTCACAATTGCTGTAAACTTCAGTCAAGAAAGAATTTACTTAAGAAGCTCACCGGATAGAACCAGGAATAGATGTACAATTTCTAACTGAAAACGTTTCACATTACATGCCAACACACTAAGTACGGTGTAACATTTAGTAAGTCTCGGGCGAAGCCGAGAGGGGGAGCCGCTAGTAATTCATATAGGATTGTCTCTTTTAGTTTATACTGGTTATATTCATGTCCATTATTCATGTTTTGTTTGATCGTGTGCTATTTTTTATCGTTCGATTGTAAGATTGATATCACTTTTGATAGTTTGCGTGTATTCTCGTTTGGTTTTCTTGCCAAAGTTGTTAATGTATTGAAATCCTTGGTACCTTTTTGGTACTTTTTATTGACGTCTAGGCTTAACGAATTTGCCGCCATGGGTATACTCCTTTTAATTAATGTTATTTTGAATTTGTAATCCAACATAGGCGAACAAAATTAGTGCAATGCTGAAACGATTGCTAATACTTTAGTCTCTGTCGTAGAATAATTTTTCTCTGCCTACTGTATTGGTCTACTGACAACGTAGACTTGCCCTTTTGTTTCTGTCGTTATCTTCTCGATATAAGATAGCTTTGAGTGCGATTTTACTAGATTTATTTTTACTTTAGCCTTGGATTGTTTCTTAGCTTCAAGAAAACTTTCACCAATAAATCTGCATGTTTGGAATCTAATTACCGGAAGAGTAGGGAAGATTTTCATACATCGTTATATTTCTCATAAACGTACTCGGATATACTTGTTAATTTACTTTCCATATCTATTAATGCCTCTAGTTCAACACCTTTTATTTAAATATTTGTTTCCAGGCATATCAAAGTTTTATTAGTTAAAAGATTTCTATTTTGCGGTTTCTCTATTAGTGTCTGCTTTAAATCTTAGAACACTGTATTTATTTCCAGATTTACCAAAGAAAAGTTTTTGCTTTGATTTTTATGGCAAATAAGGTAATTCAGCGTGTGTGAATTTGTGATGGCATCCGGTTTCTTATTATCAATCACTTTTTCTTTAAACTGGGTATCAAATGTAGACACTGCTGGATATGCCATTGGTATTAAACACTCTTGGGCCTTGACCGGTAATTTTCCTCGGATATTTATATAGTGGTTTTGTTCAAGTTTGGTTTGACGATATTTGGATTCATTGGTCCTTATAATGCCCCCTCCTGTCGTTGTATCTCGTAAGATATCTGCTTCAGAATATTTTGGGATTTTGGATATATCGTCTATTTGTTTTCCTGATTTGTGATTTCTTCAATTAAATTTATCTGAGCTCCCTGAGTTCCTCGAATATATGAGTTGCTTTGTGGTCTCTCTACATATGGTCAATGAGACGCATTATTATTGTTATTATTTTGTCTTGAAATCGAATTGTGGTTTGTGTTATTTATAGTGTTGTTATTTGTGTTGTAACGACGGTCACACCAATTGACATTTGGCGGATTTGGTGTTGATGTTTGGAAGTTATTATAATTACGAGTGAGGCTGTGATTGCGTATAAATTTTCTTTAATAGTTATCAAGCTATTTAATGCTCCAACCACATCCATAGAGTCTAAAAGCTTTATAAGATCGTCAATTTTGTTCATTTGCCGAAGAATTATAGACTGTTGCATAACTTCGTCAAAATTATTTACAAATTTTTTAACGGCTTCCACTTCTATTAGTGATGCTGATAATATTCTTACGTAACTATATAAGATTAAAACATATTCACTACGACTCATATTATTTGCGGCTTCGTATGCGTTCCATTCAAGTGCCAGCCAAACTTTAGGTTGTACCGTCGCATTTCAATATTTTTTTAAAAATAAAGTTTCAAAATTATTAATTTAATTTATTCTTTCTTCCATGTGTTCAAACCAATCTAAAGCCGGGCCTTTTAATGGTTGTGATAACACCAATTTAATCACGTCGGTTTCTATGGACGTTATTTTGATGTAAGTTTTCAAAGCTTTTAGAAATTTAATTGGTTGATTGCTTGCGGATGCATTGCAGGTGGAAAAGTCAACTTTTAATTGAGAAACTTCATTTACCTGAACGTTATTTATTTTCCGGGTTATGAGTGATTCTACGTCTTTCTTGTATTGGGCAATAAAATTATAGATGTGGTCGTTTTCCTGTTCTAAATTGACTATGGCTTGTGTTTATGCTGTGACTGTTTAATTAAGTTTCTGGAATGATTGTGTCGTTTTTACTATGTTGAGTGTAAGTTAGTTTAATTGTTTGTTTAAATTGTCTATTATTTAGGACTGCCTTATGAGTTCTGCATGTTGTTGTGTTTCTCTCGTGCGTATTTGATTTTGTGTTCGTGTAAGACGTTCTATATCTGTGTCTGGCGTGTTGTATGAGTGCGTAAGTTGAATTGATTGTTTTTTAGTGTATTCGTTTGTGTAATGACTTGTTTTACCTTTTCCATCATTTGTTCAGGATTATTTTCGGGGTAATGTGGTGAAATCCCAGCCATTAGTCGCTTTAAGACGCCTATCACTTCGAAAAGATCTCATCATTTATTCCCGCTATATTTGGATCAGGTGATTCATCTAATAAAAAATTCTACTTAAATTATCGTTTTCGCCGTGAATTTGCACTGTCACTTATTGTTGTTCTGGTTGTTGTTGTTGGCCGTCATTATTGCCCCCTCGTTGTATTTTAACCATTTTGAATGAATATATATTTTTTTTGAATTCAATAAAATCTAATGATTCATTTATTCACAATATCTTGCAAGATTTCACTGTATAATATTTTGTAGTCTTACATTGGGTACTTATTTAAATATTCTCTCTTTAGATTCTTTCTTTGAGTGTAACCCTGACTAGTCATCGGTAGTTAAGGAATAGCTAAGAGTTGTATCTGTTCCAGGGAAACTCTAAGATTAGGAATCAACACACAATTAATAATAGTAGTTATGAGTTGGAAGGCGGGCTCGTTGCCCAGTGTGAAAGAGCAAAATCACTCGGGTTGCCAATTCCATTAAGAAAATCATCTTGAAGTAGCTTTTGTCTAAGTTTAAATCAAGTGTTGAATAATCTTATATATCCCTGCGATTTGTATACAGCGATTATTTTTTATAATTGCTTTATTGATTTTTCCTTTGGTAATTTTTTTTTATTCTGAGTAAATTTGTTTCTACCTCTTAAGGTACAGAAAAAACTCCTATGCGTTTAAACCTACCTCAATTTTTATATAATTCAATTTTTTATATACTCGTAAACTCGGAATTAGATAAAACAATGAAAAAATTTTAATTTATTAGATTGTAAACTAAACAACAAGATCACTTATAATTCGATTCTCAAATAAACTATAAGTAATATTAGAACTCGCAATTACTTATGGAGAGGTAGGTTGAGATAAATAAGTACAATTAATTATTCTTTTTCTTAGATTTATTCACTTTTATTATGTATTCTATCGCTAGGTTTTTTACTTATGTTTATTTTAATAGTTATCGCAAGTTTTAAATTAACAACCGTAGAGTTTTTATTTTATCTAAAAGGCTACGCATAACTTCAAGATAAGTTGAATTTTGCGCTTGAATACAAAATGAAATATATTTTAGTTGTAAATTTTGCCAAAATATATTTTTCAAGATTTTTAAATTTTCCCGCATAAATTCTCTTTCAAGTTGGAGGTTTCACCAAGAGTAGTACAGCCTTGGATTGTTAGTCCTGGGCTCTATTGCTATTCTGAAAGAGTCACGTAGGATTGTGTCATCCTCGGGGCCTTGGGTATCTGGAGCAAAGCTCAAGCTCTCTCGGCTCGTACTCGTCGAGGTTAGTACTGGTAGACGGGAAAGTTTCAGGTCTGGGTAGGCAGTGGATCTCCGCGTCCCAGGTTCGCTGAAAGAGGAACCATTTTTCCACGCGTCAGTGCTTTTTACAGCCGACTTACAGATAATTCGCTGCCGTAATCTGTGCTATCTATCTGCGCACTATTGATTATACATATTTGCCGATGATCCTTGCGCATATCTTATCTAGCTTTTTGCGTGTACTTGACAGCGCACATTATATGCTTTGCGCCATCTCTTTAAATTTTAACTTGGCAAATTTATTATATTTTTATTTATTATTTAAGTAAAAGTAAAACAAATAATAGTAATAAAAATTGTATATTATGAATTTTAAGATGACAAAGAATGTTCCTTTGCAAACTGCACGGATAAAAACATATCGCAGATGTTTAATCTGTTAAAAAGTGTTGCATACTTTCGTATCTATTTTTATCAAAGACAAATCTTATTGAACATCTACCATATCCCCATTAACAGTTACTTTGCATGGATTAAATTCATGTATCTAAATTTCTGTCATTATTACTTTTTTTTTTTTTTGTCAAGTCAATTAAATCTTTTAAATGTTAAATTTTAATTGTCTGACACTATCTTGGTGATGATGGCCTTGTATTTTTTGTTGTAAAGTCTCTGTGTGCCAATTGCGATGGAACGAGAGAGGTGAAAAAAATACTTCCGTAACTAACATCGTTTTCAATTCAACTTTGGAAATATCACGCACAAATTTAAATCAGTATTACTGTCAGATAGTAGTTAACTTGTTTTTAAGGGTAAGAGAGCTTCAGTTGACATATTTTCTTGTAATTCTTATATTTTCCTACTGCGTTCACATCGTTCTCAAGAGATTCTGAAAAACTGCGTATTTACCAAACTGCACTATAAATTTTTTTCTTATTTTATTTTTCTCTGGATCCTTTATTATGGATTTCTGTAACCAACTGTAATATTTTTCCAAGAACCTTTCTCTTATTCTTTTAGTTGAATCTCATCTCAATCTTATTTTATGCACTAAATCTGATGTTTGCTTATTTTATCAGTTGATATCTTAAATTTTTACTTCTAGATGAAAGTCTTTCCACTGTAAGATAAATTTCTTTTCCATTATCCTTGAAAACTTTTTTAATTTTCTCAAATAGTTTTAGCTTTGTTGAATGATGTTTCATCTTTTTACTACAACCTACAAAATAAATACAAATTTTTTTAGCATTATTAAATTACGTTGATAAGTTAAACAGAAACTAATATTTAGAATAAATTCAAAAAAAAAAATCATATTTTTACAAACAGTTTTGACTGGCATTCTAAAAATTTAACTGAAAAATTTATATTCCACGATAAAAATATGCCAAAATAAATGTGACATTGAATGAAACACATTCTTTCACTAATTGTATCAGACATCTTAGAACATGCAAAGTTTGATGTAATTTTTGCCCATGCATTCAAGTAAGAAGAAAAAATGAATACGTTGTTACTTTGACTTAGGTACTATAAACAAATATCGGCATTTGAATTTCCCGTTTGATAAATAAAATTGTGTCTATTAACAGATGAAATGTTCGCCTGGTACCTAGTACGCGCATATACACGCAGGCAGGGATCCAATCCTACTGATGATATACATAGACATGTACAAAAAGCATTGTATAAAGAGTCACCATGTGAAGACCTTTTATATATAAACGCACACACACACACGCGCGCGCACGCACAAGTATAAATCGAAATTGTGCAGTGAGATAAGACTATACTATAACAAAATTTTCTGTTTACTGTGTAGGCTCCCTCTCCTTTTTCTCTTTCTGTATTCGTCTCATTATACTTCTCTCTAGACTCATACACATGGAGTTCCTACTTTCTCTTTTAAGATTTTTTTCTTTCATTCTTTCAGTTAGTTTTAGTACTTTGATGCTTATTATATCTAATTTTTTTTAACTGATTCTTTCTAAGTTATTTAGTATTTAATTATTTTTATACAAAAAGTTGCATAAAAACAAAAATAGCAGAAGGTAGTAACTAAATTTTATTTTATTTAGTAGCTCATACTTTTCTGAGTAAGTTAATAGGTTTTAAGGTAGTATACGATAAGGTTATATTACTACATGGTTTAAATACTCAAATTTTAAGGTGTAACTTCTTTAGGCACGCCTCACACGGGGAGTTAAGCCGTGAAACAAGTGAGCGAGCGAACAAGAGAGCAAACGCTGGTGCACGCATGCGCACGAGCAGACACACATAAATATATATTGGTGGGTTTAGTGATTAGAACCACCACTAATGCCCCCACAGTCCTTCCCCGTAATTCCCAGTCAACCCCCCTACGATTTAAGGTAAGATTCTCTCATTTTCTAAGATAATTTGACCTTGACTTGCCATTCATGCCCCCACTGACCCTTCTTCAGCCCTCCTCACACCCCCACACCCCCTACTGGCCCCCCTCATAATAAAGTTGAATTGGTTATATTTTTCCATTATTTCGATTGGGTTAAAATTTCCAATCATCCCCCACTGTTCAACTCCAAGTTTTAGAAATACCACAGGCCTCCTACTGCTCCCTACATGATAAGCGAATTTCCACACCACTTATGAGGTATTGCTAATAGCACGTTGATTATTTTTATTAGATCTTCAAGAAGTTTATTAATGTCATTATTTAGAAGTATAATTTTACTACGTTATAAAATCATACTGATGCAATGTAAAATTAATAAATCAGTCAAATATCTAAATCATGTTTCTTGCCGTTAGCCCTACTTTTCATGAAAAAGGCAATTTAAAAAATTCAGTAATGTAAACTTTGTTTTTTACTAAACAGTTTATGTACTGGAACAAACTACTTAATCACATTTAGTGTTACGGACAATTGAGATGGATAATCCATTTTTACTTTTGCATCTTGATAAAGCAGCATACAATTAACCATGCGAGAATAAGTGTTTTCTTAAATATGAACCAACTTAGTCAAAACTTTGGCCTTGAGAGTTATTAATGATCATTGAAAATGCTAATACTGAAGGAAATTGCTTTCTGTATAGAATGAACGGTAATGTATTTTCAGTGTTCAAAATTACCTTTGTAATAAAAACTTTTTCTTCGATTTTTTTACTGGTTATAATTTCAGCTTCAGTGCTATATTTTAATAATTTTGTTATTTGTTATCTTGTGCCATTATATAAACCGTCAGCAATAATTAAATTCCTAATTAACATTACGATTGCTCTAATTTTTAAATTTAGCTCATGAGGTGGCAAACCTACACGAATATTATTCAAAACTTTAACTGGAAAATGTATGTAAATATCGTCGTCAGACTTACCAACCCCTTTCTAAGGTGCATGATCTATGCTATAGTCAGTTTTCATTCGTCTTGGTAAATAATTTAGAATCTTGATGTTTAAAAGTTGAGTATACTTATTATGAAAAGTGAAAATATTATGTAATGAACAATTTTCATTTTTAAAGAAAATTGTCGAGCACAAATCATTAGTTTTGCATAACTCATAAATTTTAAATGATTTTATTTTTCCTTCTCCAATTTCTAACAATAATTTATAAAATTCTAGGACATTACAGTGAATAGTATTACTTTATTTTATGATTATGAAAATATGACCAACAAATGATGATTTAATACTTTCGGATACAATCATACTTCTATTACTGCTTTTCAAAACCGGCAGAATTTGACGGATATCTCCACCTAAAGTTATTCATTCGTTTCTAAAATAGATGTCTGTATTACACAAATCACGCAAAGTTCTGTTGGCTATTTCTAATGTTTTTTTGGTATTATTTAAGCCTCATCTCAAATTATTAAATTTACTTCTTTTAATTTTTTTCTTTCTAATTTCGATTCAAAAAATGAACTTTCAACAAAATTTAAATCTAAAGGTAAACGAAAAGTTCTGTGACTCGTCATTCCTTTAGGAAGTAAAATCGAGGCGATACTAGTCCATGCCATTGATAAAATTTTTTTACCAACCGAAATAAAGTAATATTTAAGGTTTCATATAAGAATATTTTTCCTGAACCACAAGGATCATTCATAAAGAAAATTTTATTTTTTTCCTTTACATATCGTTTTAAAAATTTTCGTTTGATCAGCATTTAATTAAAACATATATTTAAACATTTCTGTACAAAATGCAATTTTCTAACAATTATCATTTTCTTCTCAATGAATATTTAGAGGAATCGGTAAACTAAACAATTTACAAGATTTATCTTCCAATTCAAAACTTCGACTTAGGTGTAAAAGAACACGATAATGTTAATTATTGATAAAATCTTCACTAAAATAATCTTTATATTTTTCAAAATTTCATCACCTTGTATATTCTTCAAAATTAAAAAGCAAGCAAAAATTTCCGGGATTGATAAGATTTCATGACAGTACTAGCTTCTTGGAATATATCTGTTTCGTTTCGAGCCTCTAGGTCGCGATGGACCGTTATCAAGGTCGCGGGGGGGAAACGTACCCGTTATCGTTGACAAACGCCTGTAGAGAGTAGGGAAAAATAAAACGCTTAACACGAACTCTTCGATGATAGGAAACAACTTGTATCTTTTCTTTACAGCAAATATGAAGATGAAGGCGAATCAGGAAAGAAGACCGGAAAAATGACGCTAATAATTAAATTAATTGTAAATATGGACTGTGCTTAGACGACGAAGATAAAGAAAGGCTCTCCTTGGCCAGCGTGCGTCGCTTGGTCAGTGCGATAAAGACCAAAAACATGCCGATCGAAGCAGACGAGTACTTAAGTCACGCTCGTTCTAACGCTCTTCGATTGCAACTGACTCGTTCGCGGTTTGTCTAGAGAGACTGGACAACGCGGCGACAATTAAGGGAGGCGGGCCCTTTTGGGAGAGACCCCCCCGCGTTGCGGTGCCACGAGGCCTTCGTCTCTCTCTTTCTTGCTCTCAATAAGCGTATACACACATACGCGAACAATATCATCAATTTGTGAATCATAATTAATTAATCCCATGGCTATTGCTACATCTTTGAAATTTTTATAACATTCTCCATTGCATGTTCTTAATTCATTAAGCGGTCTTGCTCCTTTAAATTTATGAAATATTAATTCAAAAAAAAAATCTTTCACTATCCTTAGGAAATACAATGTTTTGTCTTCCAATTGTGGTCTTTTTTTTTGACATTTTTTCTTTTCACCCAAATTTTGGGTTGATTGTTAAAAGTATAGTATTTTGGAATATTAATATATTTTATTGACTTTGCATCATCGTAAATTTTGTTCAATTCAAACCAAGCTGGTGTTTGCCAATTTTGTATTCTATCTTGCATTTTATTTTCTTCAAAAACCAACTTCTGTTTTGTTCATTTTTGATACGTGTTGGTAAAGTAACTACTTTATGACTTCTTTCACAAATTAGGAACTCCTGCGATCTCCATGCTACCTCCATTCCGCTCAAGTATCTGGCATTAACATAACTTTTAATTTCATTGAAAGTGTCTTTGTCATCGTCATTAATTTTTTTTATTCGAATATATGTTCTATCACTGCCTTTAGGTATGTAATCATTAATGTATTTTATACTTCGTATTGAGGCACGGTACTTAACATTTATGTGATATTTGTATTTCATTAACTAAAATTTCTTGTAAAGTACCACCATTGAGTTGTCTACAGAAATTTGATATTTGTTTTCAGATTTCTTAATATGATTTTTAAAAATATTTTTTTTTCCTTTTGTATTCTGGATAAAAATTTTTTTGAATATTGTTATTTCACGAAAAGGTTTTGGAAATTTCTTAAGACAATTCGCATTACTACTATTCAAACAAGGACTTTTTTAAGTATGGGGACCGCAAAGCATATGCTTAATTATAATTATTATATTACTTTTATTATTTGAATCTAATTCAGCACATATAATTATATCTATACTTTTAGGTGTAATTATCTTACTATCAGGATGTAACGTTATCAAAATATGTGCATGTGGTAGGCCACGTTTTTGAAATTCAATGGTGTAAATATATGCTAATACTTAGGCAAAAATATTTTTATAGATAACATCTTCCAAAACTGATTATAATTTTATATGAAATGGTCAAACTGTTATATAAGGAAATCATTTGGCACAGTTTTTATTAGAAAGTTCTCTGAAACTAATTTTAATTCTTTCTATTTAGGGTTACCTATTACTGTCATAAATAAATCTGGTCTACCAGATTTTATCATAGTTTTCATTACATCCTGATAATGTTGTTGCATAAATCTCGGTCCTTCTACAAATACAAATATCACATAAATGTTAAGTACCGTGCCTCAATACGAAGTATAAAATACATTAATGATTACATACCTAAAGGCAGTGATAGAACTTCTGAGTAAGTTAATAGGTTTTAAGGTAGTATACGATAAGGTTATATTACTACATGGTTTAAATACTCAAATTTTAAGGTGTAACTTCTTTAGGCACGCCTCACACGGGGAGTTAAGCCGTGAAACAAGTGAGCGAGCGAACAAGAGAGCAAACGCTGGTGCACGCATGCGCACGAGCAGACACACATAAATATATATTGGTGGGTTTAGTGATTAGAACCACCACTAATGCCCCCACAGTCCTTCCCCGTAATTCCCAGTCAACCCCCCTACGATTTAAGGTAAGATTCTCTCATTTTCTAAGATAATTTGACCTTGACTTGCCATTCATGCCCCCACTGACCCTTCTTCAGCCCTCCTCACACCCCCACACCCCCTACTGGCCCCCCTCATAATAAAGTTGAATTGGTTATATTTTTCCATTATTTCGATTGGGTTAAAATTTCCAATCATCCCCCACTGTTCAACTCCAAGTTTTAGAAATACCACAGGCCTCCTACTGCTCCCTACATGATAAGCGAATTTCCACACCACTTATGAGGTATTGCTAATAGCACGTTGATTATTTTTATTAGATCTTCAAGAAGTTTATTAATGTCATTATTTAGAAGTATAATTTTACTACGTTATAAAATCATACTGATGCAATGTAAAATTAATAAATCAGTCAAATATCTAAATCATGTTTCTTGCCGTTAGCCCTACTTTTCATGAAAAAGGCAATTTAAAAAATTCAGTAATGTAAACTTTGTTTTTTACTAAACAGTTTATGTACTGGAACAAACTACTTAATCACATTTAGTGTTACGGACAATTGAGATGGATAATCCATTTTTACTTTTGCATCTTGATAAAGCAGCATACAATTAACCATGCGAGAATAAGTGTTTTCTTAAATATGAACCAACTTAGTCAAAACTTTGGCCTTGAGAGTTATTAATGATCATTGAAAATGCTAATACTGAAGGAAATTGCTTTCTGTATAGAATGAACGGTAATGTATTTTCAGTGTTCAAAATTACCTTTGTAATAAAAACTTTTTCTTCGATTTTTTTACTGGTTATAATTTCAGCTTCAGTGCTATATTTTAATAATTTTGTTATTTGTTATCTTGTGCCATTATATAAACCGTCAGCAATAATTAAATTCCTAATTAACATTACGATTGCTCTAATTTTTAAATTTAGCTCATGAGGTGGCAAACCTACACGAATATTATTCAAAACTTTAACTGGAAAATGTATGTAAATATCGTCGTCAGACTTACCAACCCCTTTCTAAGGTGCATGATCTATGCTATAGTCAGTTTTCATTCGTCTTGGTAAATAATTTAGAATCTTGATGTTTAAAAGTTGAGTATACTTATTATGAAAAGTGAAAATATTATGTAATGAACAATTTTCATTTTTAAAGAAAATTGTCGAGCACAAATCATTAGTTTTGCATAACTCATAAATTTTAAATGATTTTATTTTTCCTTCTCCAATTTCTAACAATAATTTATAAAATTCTAGGACATTACAGTGAATAGTATTACTTTATTTTATGATTATGAAAATATGACCAACAAATGATGATTTAATACTTTCGGATACAATCATACTTCTATTACTGCTTTTCAAAACCGGCAGAATTTGACGGATATCTCCACCTAAAGTTATTCATTCGTTTCTAAAATAGATGTCTGTATTACACAAATCACGCAAAGTTCTGTTGGCTATTTCTAATGTTTTTTTGGTATTATTTAAGCCTCATCTCAAATTATTAAATTTACTTCTTTTAATTTTTTTCTTTCTAATTTCGATTCAAAAAATGAACTTTCAACAAAATTTAAATCTAAAGGTAAACGAAAAGTTCTGTGACTCGTCATTCCTTTAGGAAGTAAAATCGAGGCGATACTAGTCCATGCCATTGATAAAATTTTTTTACCAACCGAAATAAAGTAATATTTAAGGTTTCATATAAGAATATTTTTCCTGAACCACAAGGATCATTCATAAAGAAAATTTTATTTTTTTCCTTTACATATCGTTTTAAAAATTTTCGTTTGATCAGCATTTAATTAAAACATATATTTAAACATTTCTGTACAAAATGCAATTTTCTAACAATTATCATTTTCTTCTCAATGAATATTTAGAGGAATCGGTAAACTAAACAATTTACAAGATTTATCTTCCAATTCAAAACTTCGACTTAGGTGTAAAAGNATATTACTTTATTTCGGTTGGTAAAAAAATTTTATCAATGGCATGGACTAGTATCGCCTCGATTTTACTTCCTAAAGGAATGACGAGTCACAGAACTTTTCGTTTACCTTTAGATTTAAATTTTGTTGAAAGTTCATTTTTTGAATCGAAATTAGAAAGAAAAAAATTAAAAGAAGTAAATTTAATAATTTGAGATGAGGCTTAAATAATACCAAAAAAACATTAGAAATAGCCAACAGAACTTTGCGTGATTTGTGTAATACAGACATCTATTTTAGAAACGAATGAATAACTTTAGGTGGAGATATCCGTCAAATTCTGCCGGTTTTGAAAAGCAGTAATAGAAGTATGATTGTATCCGAAAGTATTAAATCATCATTTGTTGGTCATATTTTCATAATCATAAAATAAAGTAATACTATTCACTGTAATGTCCTAGAATTTTATAAATTATTGTTAGAAATTGGAGAAGGAAAAATAAAATCATTTAAAATTTATGAGTTATGCAAAACTAATGATTTGTGCTCGACAATTTTCTTTAAAAATGAAAATTGTTCATTACATAATATTTTCACTTTTCATAATAAGTATACTCAACTTTTAAACATCAAGATTCTAAATTATTTACCAAGACGAATGAAAACTGACTATAGCATAGATCATGCACCTTAGAAAGGGGTTGGTAAGTCTGACGACGATATTTACATACATTTTCCAGTTAAAGTTTTGAATAATATTCGTGTAGGTTTGCCACCTCATGAGCTAAATTTAAAAATTAGAGCAATCGTAATGTTAATTAGGAATTTAATTATTGCTGACGGTTTATATAATGGCACAAGATAACAAATAACAAAATTATTAAAATATAGCACTGAAGCTGAAATTATAACCAGTAAAAAAATCGAAGAAAAAGTTTTTATTACAAAGGTAATTTTGAACACTGAAAATACATTACCGTTCATTCTATACAGAAAGCAATTTCCTTCAGTATTAGCATTTTCAATGATCATTAATAACTCTCAAGGCCAAAGTTTTGACTAAGTTGGTTCATATTTAAGAAAACACTTATTCTCGCATGGTTAATTGTATGCTGCTTTATCAAGATGCAAAAGTAAAAATGGATTATCCATCTCAATTGTCCGTAACACTAAATGTGATTAAGTAGTTTGTTCCAGTACATAAACTGTTTAGTAAAAAACAAAGTTTACATTACTGAATTTTTTAAATTGCCTTTTTCATGAAAAGTAGGGCTAACGGCAAGAAACATGATTTAGATATTTGACTGATTTATTAATTTTACATTGCATCAGTATGATTTTATAACGTAGTAAAATTATACTTCTAAATAATGACATTAATAAACTTCTTGAAGATCTAATAAAAATAATCAACGTGCTATTAGCAATACCTCATAAGTGGTGTGGAAATTCGCTTATCATGTAGGGAGCAGTAGGAGGCCTGTGGTATTTCTAAAACTTGGAGTTGAACAGTGGGGGATGATTGGAAATTTTAACCCAATCGAAATAATGGAAAAATATAACCAATTCAACTTTATTATGAGGGGGGCCAGTAGGGGGTGTGGGGGTGTGAGGAGGGCTGAAGAAGGGTCAGTGGGGGCATGAATGGCAAGTCAAGGTCAAATTATCTTAGAAAATGAGAGAATCTTACCTTAAATCGTAGGGGGGTTGACTGGGAATTACGGGGAAGGACTGTGGGGGCATTAGTGGTGGTTCTAATCACTAAACCCACCAATATATATTTATGTGTGTCTGCTCGTGCGCATGCGTGCACCAGCGTTTGCTCTCTTGTTCGCTCGCTCACTTGTTTCACGGCTTAACTCCCCGTGTGAGGCGTGCCTAAAGAAGTTACACCTTAAAATTTGAGTATTTAAACCATGTAGTAATATAACCTTATCGTATACTACCTTAAAACCTATTAACTTACTCAGAAAAGTATGAGCTACTAAATAAAATAAAATTTAGTTACTACCTTCTGCTATTTTTGTTTTTATGCAACTTTTTGTATAAAAATAATTAAATACTAAATAACTTAGAAAGAATCAGTTAAAAAAAATTAGATATAATAAGCATCAAAGTACTAAAACTAACTGAAAGAATGAAAGAAAAAAATCTTAAAAGAGAAAGTAGGAACTCCATGTGTATGAGTCTAGAGAGAAGTATAATGAGACGAATACAGAAAGAGAAAAAGGAGAGGGAGCCTACACAGTAAACAGAAAATTTTGTTATAGTATAGTCTTATCTCACTGCACAATTTCGATTTATACTTGTGCGTGCGCGCGCGTGTGTGTGTGTGCGTTTATATATAAAAGGTCTTCACATGGTGACTCTTTATACAATGCTTTTTGTACATGTCTATGTATATCATCAGTAGGATTGGATCCCTGCCTGCGTGTATATGCGCGTACTAGGTACCAGGCGAACATTTCATCTGTTAATAGACACAATTTTATTTATCAAACGGGAAATTCAAATGCCGATATTTGTTTATAGTACCTAAGTCAAAGTAACAACGTATTCATTTTTTCTTCTTACTTGAATGCATGGGCAAAAATTACATCAAACTTTGCATGTTCTAAGATGTCTGATACAATTAGTGAAAGAATGTGTTTCATTCAATGTCACATTTATTTTGGCATATTTTTATCGTGGAATATAAATTTTTCAGTTAAATTTTTAGAATGCCAGTCAAAACTGTTTGTAAAAATATGATTTTTTTTTTTGAATTTATTCTAAATATTAGTTTCTATTTAACTTATCAACGTAATTTAATAATGCTAAAAAAATTTGTATTTATTTTGTAGGTTGTAGTAAAAAGATGAAACATCATTCAACAAAGCTAAAACTATTTGAGAAAATTAAAAAAGTTTTCAAGGATAATGGAAAAGAAATTTATCTTACAGTGGAAAGACTTTCATCTAGAAGTAAAAATTTAAGATATCAACTGATAAAATAAGCAAACATCAGATTTAGTGCATAAAATAAGATTGAGATGAGATTCAACTAAAAGGATAAGAGAAAGGTTCTTGGAAAAATATTACAGTTGGTTACAGAAATCCATAATAAAGGATCCAGAGAAAAATAAAATAAGAAAAAAATTTATAGTGCAGTTTGGTAAATACGCAGTTTTTCAGAATCTCTTGAGAACGATGTGAACGCAGTAGGAAAATATAAGAATTACAAG
This sequence comes from Copidosoma floridanum, assembly GCF_000648655.2. The sequence continues at coordinate 79,388 of NW_019379689.1, forward strand.
AAAATATATCAACAGTAATACTGTCAGTCGGTACGCGTTTTTCCTCGCGTGAGGCAGACTTGCATTGGGGTACCTTCGTTTCGGCTATGACTTGCATTCGATCAGGCCAGGCGTATGTATTTCTTTTAGCAGGCTTGGTAGCTGATGACGCGCACAGAGCAGCCATCTTAGATAGACTTTTGTTTATTTTTCCAAGTCCCGGTACAGTGTGGTCACGATCCTTTTCGGGAATTTTCACGCTTAGACTACAGGTAAATGCCAACTCAAACCAAAATGCAGAAATTTAAAATTTCTGATTTTGGTATAATGCGCGTCAGCACATTGTAATAACAGGCAGAACATGTTTTTGATATAAACTCACTGGATACGCTATCAGAGGTATATAAAAGAATGGAAGAGAACATCGAAAAATTTTAAGAAGTGATGGTGACAAGTAGTGAAAACGTAGCACTGTTTTCGTCTAACGATAAAGTATCATATCTAAAAAACATTATTATTCTGCGCCTGTTATACATGCAATTCTGCTCGATTGCGTTAAAATTGTGCTGCTATTGTGTATGACTTTAGACATGTTGCGTTCGCATGCTTAAGTAATCTACTGCATCTCGTCCCATGGGTAGTGAGCATGCATTGCGTTCGTGTGTGAGTGCTTACTCATGTTTTCCGGTGACACAGCTTGTTTTCGACTGGTTACTGTGAAATAGCATATATAACTTGATCTGAGTTATTATAAGAGATACGAGTGACGATTACGATACAGGAGATCCGTTTTATTTAATGGAAAAATGTGGAGGTATAATTTACACTATCCCTAAACACAAATAACTCATTACAGTTAAGGACTTTTTAGATGGATCAAAGATAGAAGATTTTAATGCAATGAGTCACGTGCAAAAAAAATTTAAGATAGACATAAACAAAGGAAACCTTTAACAAGATAGCAAATCAAAGATTTGAGATATACAAAAATAAAATTGATTGATACTTCATCTAAAGATAAAAATAAAGATTTGAGAGATAGAAAAAAAAATTGATTCATACCTTATCAAGATAGCAAATTAAAGATTTAAAAAATAAAAAGATAGTTTTGATGATACCTCAACTCAAAATAGCAAAGATTTAAAAATAGAAAAATGGATTTGATTGATACAAGATTATTTTAACAAGAAAGTTAATTAAAGCTTTGAAAAATAGTAAGATAGATTCGAGTGACACAACAGATTTGATTACTTATCACACGGTAATAGTACAAAAATTAATATTACGAAAAGAAGTGGTACACAGATAAAAGTGTATCAAATACACAACAAAATTCACACTGTTAGATTTGATCTCGCAAAGCAAAGGGATACTAAATTTTGCGAATTCTTCGATTTTGATGGATTTCGAACTTTTTAGTAAAACTCAGAGATTTCTTGAATATGAGAAAAGAGATTAATTTTACCATAAGATTGTCAATAAAGTCACAAATGTGAAAATTGCAGACTCTAATAGACTGTTTAAAAGCGAGAATGGCTTGTCCTATAAATATTTACGTCAAAGATTACGAAGGTAAAAATAATACAGAATTGCTTAGATTTAATGCATAGAGTAGTATGTTTGTTGTTGGACCTAAAACTTTGCTCTCTACGCGCATGTATATGCATATACTGCAGTACCCAAGGTTAGATCCAACATGTTTTCCGTAAACCCGGAATCATATATCTAGGTTTATACTTTGTCCTGCAATGTTTGATTGATTTGTTCTGAAATGCCATTGTGTTGAAGAGTGTCTGGACAGGCCATTTGAGACTCAGCTCCCAATCTCTGGAAAATTTTTACTGTTAGACTTCCTGCAAACTCTGTGCCTTGGTAAGTTCTTTAATATCACATATTTGCATCAAAGCCCAGTAGATTTCGTGCGCTGGTCGCAAATTTGTCCGTATAACTTCTTGCTTCACATTTTACTTTTACAGGGTATGCTATCGTGAATATTAAGTAGTTGTCTGTGTTTAATATCAAAAATTTGTATCCTTTAGGATGAGTTGTCGGACTGATTGGTCCCATTGTGTTGGCGTCAACTTCTTCAAGTGGTTACAATATCCTCTCTCTTGTAATGTTAGAAGGTAATCTTTAAATTTTAGCAATGTGACACACCCTGCATGATGCAATGAAGTTATCGAACACAGACTTATTCAAATCTTTGTTGTCCAGAAACTTTCTTTGCAATGCCTTAAGATATTCCTCCGATGAATGCACGAATCTTGCAAGTCAAAGCATGGCTCTGTTATTTCTTTTGAATATATTATACCTTTATATGAAGGAACCTTAAGCTTCTGAAATCTCACCCATCATTAGTTTTTCACTATCATTAATTTTTCTATCTTGAATGGTTTTCTCAAACTCATTTTGCCGTGCGGTATCCAAACAATTGTTTTCAGATCTATTGTTTATGATTATAGGGCTGCACTTACTATAATTTGTACTGTACAATTTCTTTACACTTTTTGTTGTTGCTTGTACTCTGACCATCTTGCACTAGCTCCACTATCCAAAAAATACTCCACAGGCATCGGAAATTAACATCTCGTTAAAGCGTGGGTCAAATGTATCTATCTTAGGGTTGTATAAATAGATACATATGTCTTTATCAACAAGCTGATGAAGCAACAGCAAGTTTCCAGCGAGCATATTAACGCATATCACTCTATCTAGGACCATTTTGTTTTTGTTACTACTACCCGAAACCCACCTTTCTCCCTCCACTCTTAAGTCCATGGAAGAATTCTTATTTGCGCATCTAACCAATTTTCTTTCATAAATTTTTGGCTCTTCCATGCGCGTAGAGAGCAAAGTTTTAGGTCTAACAACAAACATACTACTCCATGCATTAAATCTAAGGAAATTCTATTTTTTTTTTACCTTCGTAATCCTTGACGTAAATATTTATAGGACAAGCCATTCTCGCTTTTAAACAGTCTATTAGAGTCTGCAATTTTCACATTTGTTACTTTATTGACAATCTTATGGTAAAATCAATCTCTTTTCTCATATTGAAGAAATCTCTGAGTTTTACTAAAAAGTTCGAAATCTATCAAAATCGAAGAATTCGCAAAACTTAGTATCCCTTTGCTTTGCGAGATCAAATCTAACAGTGTCAATTTTGTTGTGTATTTGATACACCTTTATCTGTGTACCACTTCTTTTCGTAATATTAATTTTTGTACTATTACCGTGTGATAAGTAATCAAATCTGTTGTGTCACTCGAATCTATCTTACTATTTTTCAAAGCTTTAATTAACTTTCTTGTTAAAATAATCTTGTATCAATCAAATCCATTTTTCTATTTTTAAATCTTTGCTATTTTGAGTTGAGGTATCATCAAAACTATCTTTTTATTTTTTAAATCTTTAATTTGCTATCTTGATAAGGTATGAATCAATTTTTTTTTCTATCTCTCAAATCTTTATTTTTATCTTTAGATGAAGTATCAATCAATTTTATTTTTGTATATCTCAAATCTTTGATTTGCTATCTTGTTAAAGGTTTCCTTTGTTTATGTCTATCTTAAATTTTTTTTGCACGTGACTCATTGCATTAAAATCTTCTATCTTTGATCCATCTAAAAAGTCTTTAACTGTAATGAGTTATTTGTGTTTAGGGATAGTGTAAATTATACCTCCACATTTTTCCATTAAATAAAACGGATCTCCTGTATCGTAATCGTCACTCGTATCTCTTATAATAACTCAGATCAAGTTATATATGCTATTTCACAGTAACCAGTCGAAAACAAGCTGTGTCACCGGAAAACATGAGTAAGCACTCACACACGAACGCAATGCATGCTCACTACCCATGGGACGAGATGCAGTAGATTACTTAAGCATGCGAACGCAACATGTCTAAAGTCATACACAATAGCAGCACAATATTAACGCAATCGAGCAGAATTGCATGTATAACAGGCGCAGAATAATAATGTTTTTTAGATATGATACTTTATCGTTAGACGAAAACAGTGCTACGTTTTCACTACTTGTCACCATCACTTCTTAAAATTTTTCGATGTTCTCTTCCATTCTTTTATATACCTCTGATAGCGTATCCAGTGAGTTTATATCAAAAACATGTTCTGCCTGTTATTACAATGTGCTGACGCGCATCATACCAAAATCAGAAATTTTAAATTTCTGCATTTTGGTTTGAGTTGGCATTTACCTGTAGTCTAAGCGTGAAAATTCCCGAAGAGGATCGTGACCACACTGTACGGGGACTTGGAAAAATAAACAAAAGTCTATCTTAGATGGCTGCTCTGTGCACGTCATCAGCTACCAAGCCTGCTAAAAGAAATACATACGCCTGGCCTGATCGAATGCAAGTCATGGCCGAAACGAGAGTACCCCAATGCAAGTCTGCCTCACGCGAGAAAAAACGCGTGCCGACTCTGGATCTTTGAGAATTACAAAATACTGTCTTTATGAAACAGCTCACAAATCCTATCTATCGTCATATTTATCATATCTATAACATCTAAAATTCTAATTCTTATACAATTTCAGTTTCGAAACAACGAAAAATAAAACACATTAAGTCAACATAACGACCGATAAAGACACTATAAGTATCATTATCAGTTACTTAATTTCTTTTCTTTTGTATATTTTTCACAATCTTTCTCACCCCACCAGCTGTCACCTCCCTGATCTGCTCAGTCTCACTGGTGACTGATGCCTACCACAACACCGCCTTGTCGATGGACTGTAAAAAGCCTGTAAGAAAAAGGGGCAAGAAAATGCGGAGGGCAAAAAGAATGCGAGTAAACGCGAGATGGGCTTGATCACGGAGAAAAAAATGGTGGGTACGGAGGTCTCAAATGCACAACCACACTACACTTTTAAGTCTTATAACCTGTTAGCAATGTGAATGTATGGGTATGTGATCAGGCAATTAAATGTACAACACTATCGCTTTTATTACAAAATACAAACACGTTTATTCTCACTATCTTGAGTATATGCTATCTTTAGTCCTTACAGTCAAAGATATACAATCGTAAGCTGAACTGAAATAAGGCAACATCAAATTAAAGAAGGAAATACGAAAGCAGGGAGTGCGTATCGACAGACTGACCACGCGAGAATGAATCGAGCTATACGTTTTCGATGCTGCAGTGCAGCGTCGCAGTGTCTCGACTCCTTGCTACTATACATGCGCTGAAATTCAGTTACGAGAACCAAATATATATTTCACAATTAATATAAGCAACGAGATAAAATACATACCTGTTTCAGAACTGGAGCTACTAGGATGCGAACAAATTTATCGAAAGCACTGTGGAGACGTTGAATGGGACAATGTCAAAAGTTTGAAGGAAGCAGTGATAAGGTTATATAATGAAGAAAAAGTGATAACAAAGAAAAAACGAAAAGTTTTACAAAAAACGAAAAAAAACTAGAGAAACTAAAATAGGTATAAAAGATAATGCAACTCGTAGACACAACTGGCTACAACCATGAAGAAAAAGAGAATGTCAGAAGACTAATTTAATCAAACCTTCATGGGTACGAATTTAAAGTTATACATCACCTGGACATAAAAAATACGCTACCAGACGCACTTTTACAAAACCTGATAATTCATGAAGGCAAAACAACCCAGAGCATCCTAGACAAGACATATATAAACTAGCCGGTCAACAGAAAAATACAAGGGAAGGAAACAGTAATGGACGTCCGACTAGAGTTTTCAAATCTCGAGAAAAAAAAAAAAAAAGAATCCAAGGAAAACTAAAAAAGGTGAGAATCGGATGTACCAGCCAAGAAACATCCAACAACGACAAAAGAATAAAACAAAAACGATCAAGAGATAAACAGGACAGTATGCATAATTACCTAGTTTTGTTATTACATAGCCAGGGTTAAAAAGGAGTTTATAGGCTACTTGTACATCCCCAATACTAGAAAGACGAGTTAAATAATGAAAAGCATGTAAATAACAGCTTATACCATACGCAAAACAATAAGATATTTTTTAGTCACACTTAGAATAACTGAACCATCCAAGAAAATTAAAAAAGTGAATTGTGATACTCATTTGATCTATCAAAAGGTGAATACGATGAAATTCGTGCCCAAATAATGATCGATGCCAAAAGACATCTTGCAGAAGGCAGGCCAGTCATGAGGATTTACGTATGGGAGCCTAACGAAACCAAACCCGTAGAAGACGTGGTACCACAGATGAGAAAGGAGCTGAATGACATCATATACAGCCAAAACAAAGAGAATAAGTCGGATAAGTGTGAAAACCAAGTAGGAAATGAACTTAGTGCGCCTTTGGAGACCACTATGTTACCTAGTAGATTGTTAGATTGTCCAAGAGACAAAATGCGAAGGAAAACTTTTGAATGCGCATAACCTGGTGGTACCCTGAAAAATATGTCAGAATAACCATCCAACCCACCCACAAACTGTCTCCCCCACAGCCTTTATTTTTATTTGGTCTTAATCTATTGACCAGTGAGCTGCGAGCAATGCGCAATTTGAATTTTTTATAAAAATGCAGAGAGCCTAAAGAGACAACTGAAATATTGGAATCACAAACGGCATACGGGCATGATGACTATACACATTTTTTTACAAGAATTTTAGAGAAATATTTATGTTCACGTAGCAGTGACATATAGGAGTTATACTTACGCGCATTACATCGCAACCAACGATAGTGAGTTTTGTCACTTACATCTAGAGGACAGTGTAGAAAACGCACACTATGATCCTCTGATACAGGTCCTTTATACAGTGAATCCTAATTATGATCCAGCAAGAGGTCCAGTAAAAAATTACCAAAAAAACAGTGAGGAAGACCAGGAAATAGAAAAAGTAGGGAAAAGGATAGCCCGAGGAAAATGGGACAAAAGTGTCGAAAGGCACCTAGAAGTGGAGCAGGAACCAAATGACGAATATGACAAGCCCAGACGAGCACATTAGAAAACCAATGGAGTAAAACATGCAACCGGCGACTAAGGAATAAGATAGCTTTAGCCAAGTCAAACTATAGCATGAGGAAAAGGAGGCCATGATTTCAATGAAGCGCTTCATGAAATGGACAGTGAAAACGGAAAATTAAAAGATAAGACAGTCTTACACCCATCATCAATGGGAATGTATAAAGTATGCAGGACGTGGTTATCAATCGATATTCCACCGTTGGTACCAAAAGAAATGGAAGATCCACTTCTAGTACAAAAATTTAACAAGATCGAGGGCTATACATTTGTGTACTTAGACAATCTATCGCTTATGACAATAACTGAAGCAGTAGTTAATTGTGAGATCATAGATGCACTATACGAGAGAAGATACATTTTTTAACACGCATGAACAACAAATAGAGAATCATAGGAGAAGCTAAAATGACAATTGCAAGAAGAGTAAAAATTATGCACATGTATGTAAAGGAGTAATTTGAAGAAACGGCGCATAAATCTAATATTTTAAAGTATAGTAAGGCCCTTAGAGATAATAATAATACCAAACAACCCAGCAATAATAAATTGAGAAAATATTTAAAGATACTAGACTATCAGTGGTACTCTACAGGAACACCCTAGTAATCGCACCAGCAGATCGAAGATTTAAAAGAGTAAGAGAATACCACAAAGTGGAAATAAAATTATTGCACGAAGATAAAATAAAAAGAGCATATATGGTAAAGAACCCACCAGATAATGCAAATAGGGTGAGAGACACGGAGGTATAGACTTAAACATTCGACTTCGCTTAAAATTCTCGCGGCCCCTGGGCGCAGTGTAAAAATATAACAGAAAAGAGGGATCAATTAGAATAACGTTAAAAGTCTTCGCGGCCCTAGACGAGCCGCGAACTCGAAAACTAGATAAATATATATGTTAGACTCAGATACGCAAGCTCACAGCAAAAAATCGGTTATAATGGGAGGGTATGCATGAACAAAGCATGAATAACATCAATCAATACTAAAATTTTCAGAACATGAATGAAAAAAAAACAACGCAAATCAGGGGCGGATGTGACACTTACTAGTCAGGAGACATACTTTATTATACGTAGAGTTAACTCCCAGGCCAAATTCAATATTATAGATCGTAAAGAACACAAATAAAATCAAAAAATATACGTATAGGCTGAGATATATATGTGAATTAAAATAAGTTAATGTTAAATAAGCAAACAAAGAGAGTATGAAAAAATAACAATTTTTTGTAGCCCATTGACATTGTTATTGTTAACGAAATAATCGTTTTAGCAATGATTGTTAGATAGAGAGGAACACGGAGGAATGAAAGTGAAATAAATAAAGCAATCACAGTAAGAATAAATTAATTTTTTAAGAAGACCACAAGCCTACGTGGAATACAAAAGGTTAAACCTCTTTTTCTTCACTCCTTCAATCTTCCTTCATTAGAAGCAATCCTATTTCTGGTCATAATCTGTTGATAATCACAACGCCTGCGACGACACACACAGTTGTCATGAGATATCGAATCGACTGCAATGTCCAAGGCAACAAACAGACCGTTCGTTAAACCATCCACCTAAATGAAATCATAATTTTTTGAAAACTTTATGGACTAATACTCAATCGTTGATACAAGGAAAACTAATAATAACGCACCCGGATGACTGGTTGACTATCAAGAGAAATAATTGACTCTACCTAGTGTGCAGCAGTGTTTTCTTATGACTTGGCCATCGAAGGACAGCCAAAAAGCCCTCTTGTAATCCTAGAATACCTCTAGGACAACGACAGCATCTTACCAGGTGTTCAAACGGGGGTGTTGGTACTGAAGAAAAAGTATAAGGATCTAAACTAACCCGCATGCTAAACTAGAAAAAAAGAGCACTTGTGATAACATTATCCCCTATCATATATGATTCTCCAGGCAAGATGGGGCTTACAATATTATAACCAACAATTCACAAACTTAATAACTAATGCATATGTGTACGTAAAGCTAATGCAAAATCAGGGATAACCTAATAAAACATACTTACGATAGAGAGTTTTCAAACAAGCAAAAATTACGCACGTTGACAAAAATACGAAAATAAACTATAAAAACTTTAACAAAAAGGAAAGCAAAAGAGCTAAAACATACGCTTATTATTAAATACTTTAATTGTAAGAAGAGAGCCACACTCGCAGCTTGACGCTGAACTAAAAAAAAAGGGCTAAGATAAGAGAAAGGGTAAGGTACATACGGTATTATGCTTAAGTGGATAGCTATCGATGAAGTATAAATAGTGTTAGGACCAGTATTTAGCACAGAGACTAAAGTGTGGGCCCGTTGGCAGCAACCAGGGCTCGCAGTGTATAGCTAACAGTTTTATGTATTTCAGGGCACAATTGGAGGTACCAGAGTAGCTACAGTGGTCGATAACACAGATACAATATTATTCAGGATTAATTGCAGAAAAGATGTTGATCAGGAAGCACTAACAGATGCACTCGACTTAAATAAAAACAACACACACAGTATAGCAAACCTCCTAGCTACACAGATAGAATTAACGTCTTACAGAGTAAGCGATGTAGAGTACAAGGTGGAAAAAATGCAAGTGGATATAAAGAGGATGGAAAACATAAATGATCCACAGAAAATAGATGGTTCAACAATTTTAGCTATAAATACACTGGATGGAAGCGGGATGCAGTATATGGCAGACTGTGACTCTATAATAAATGCAGTTTTCTTTGCAGCAAGAGGATTTATACGTCCAAGGCTGATTTCACCTGCAATTCTTAATAACTCCAAATACAGGCAAAGCTGTCCAGACCTAAGCTAATTGTAACAGACAAAAATAGGCGTTTAAAGGTTGCGAGTTGAAGGGGCTACTTTACTGTGTACATCAGAGATAAAACACATGTAATTTTGGCTAAGGTATGATGCGATGATTGAATGCGGTCATGTGGGGAGGAGCAAACAATAAATATACGACGTGGATGTCGATTTGCCTTCTTTGTGAAGTCATCGAGGCGACTTGTTTTAGGCGCGAGAAGCTCGAGGCTGTCAAGCCACAATTGTTATCATAGACCTTGATAGGAGCGAGAAGTTTTGGTTGTACTGAAGGTCGAAACTAGCGTGCACAGACGCAGGTCTGGGGCTGTTCAGGCTGAAAATTAGTCTCAATGACACGAAGAAATAAGCTGTGATGTCTCCTTTCATATCAATTGGTACAGTTTTTGAATTTGGCGGTTTGCTCCTTCATTTTCGACATACAGTGCTCCAACATCGAAGCTCGCGAGAAACAGGCGAAATGCGGGGTATGGAACTGTGGTAGAATGGAGGAGAGGAACGAGCGCGGCGGCGCAAGGGGCGCGACGCTCCCTCGCTGTAGCGAGCGGTAGATGTTCACGGGCTGCGAGCGAATAAGGTGCGTATGGCGTCTAAAAGGCCATGTACTAAATTAGCGTCAATATATTTCTTTTGATCAAATAAATTTGTGTGTTTCAATTGTCTCTCCTGGCGATTCCTGCTTCCAGCTCGTTCCACCGTCAACAATTTGGTGCTGAAACCCGGGACTATTCGGGAATAAAATTGTGAAGGTTGACTGACGATCCAGGACGCTGAAATCACCATGAACACGAGGAAATGAGTCAATGAGCTTGATGCGACAAAGGGCAACAAAAGCAAACGGGGACGACTGACTGAGGTTAGAGACATGACGAACCAGCCAGGGCCACGCAACACAGTGCGAGCGGTCTCCGTACCTCGTAAGAGCAGGAGCGGGATGGACGACGACCTACTTCCTTTTCACGGTTTCGAGGCTTTCAGAGGTACGTCGACTCCGGCAGGCAACAACCTGGGCGATCCTGCAGGAAACGTCAGAAACGACGACTCATTTGCCCGCCTTGCCGGTTTATTGGAAACAACCTTGCGTGGGACTCAAAACTCGTTGCAACGAGAAAATGACTCCTGATTGTTGTCACGTTTGACCACCGCGAAAGCGTTGCCTGCGTTTACGGGGAATCCACTTGAGTGGCACCACTTTCATCAATTGTATGAGAGTACGAGCAGCGACGGAGCGTATAGCGACCAAGAAAATGTCGCAAGCTTGTTCACAGCCATACAGGGCGATGCACGCCGCGTGGTGAATACTTTGCTCGCAACCGGCTGCGACGCCAAGGGCATTATTAGTAATCTCGAGCTACATTACGGGAATAATAAAATTCTCGCGGTAAAATTGATGCGTGAGATTACTATAGCCTGAGTGTTCGCTATATTTGCTTTTATCAATGTACGTGCTTTATCTCGAAGACATTCCGTCGTTGTGCACCGGCCAAAACACGCTTCCGCATTTCACGTCTTCTTTAAAAAACTTAATCACCGCCTTCCGCAGTCTCGATTTGCGGGGCTATCTGTATAATCCCGACGTGATTCAAAGAATAGGCAGAAAATTGCCCACCACGTTGAAATACGCTTTCATCAAGCATGCCGCTGAAAATCTTAGCGATCAAACAGAGATAGAACAGTTGTTCGATTTTTTGTACAGAGAGGTAGAAATGGCGGCTGCAAGTAGTTTGTTCGATTTTGATGTGTGTGTGGAAGACACGCGTGGGAATGCTAAGAAAAATCCGAAACAAATAGGGGGGCCGCGTGTGCTTACAACAACGATGTGTGAAAGTGGAAGTTTAGCAACGATGCATGTTGCGACAGCTCGAAAGGACTCGTGTGCAGTGTGTTCGCGCGACAACCACCATATAGAAAATTGCTTCGTTTTGGCTCGCAAGTCCGTTGCTTGGCGTTGGCATTTGATTAAGAAGCTTCGTCTGTGCTTCAAGTGTCTTGAAAGCGGCCATTTGCAAACTGCATGCAAAGCACCAAATTGCTTCACATGCGCAGGGCCGCATCACATGTTGCTGCACAACGAGTCGCGAGCAAAAACGAACCATGCCAATCGCATAAGGCAAGATACACAAAATTCTTCTCCTGGCGTCCCACATGATTTCTCCCCGATGCAGGATGCAAATCGCAACGCATGACTATCGAAATCTTTCGCTCTGCTAAAAATAATCCCAGTGTGCGGGTGCGGGCCCAAAGCAACCGTGGAGACTTTCGCGTTGCTTGATGATGGTTCCACCATCACGGTCGTTGATGCTAAGTTGTCGAAAAGGTTAGGACTGACCGGGCAAAATGTGATCGTCAACATAAACGGGATTCGAGACAGCAGTGCGACCAATGATTTATGTAAAGTGGTGCGTTTTGAGATAGGCGGCGTCAATGCGGAACATATGTACAAAATTGACAACGCACTCGCAGTCACCAATTTGTCTTTTCCGATGCAGTCATTACCAGGCGAATTGATATGCGAAATCGCTAAACAGCATAGCCTTTAAATTCAACCGTACGAGATGGCCCAACCAGAGATAATCGTTGGGCAGGACAATTGGCGTCTGTTAGCTAGCAGTGAAACAAAAGTTTTAGTTAGAACGGATGTTGCAATTACAGCCACACCGCTAGGCTGGGTGGCTCATGGAGTTGCCTCAACCAAGAGACAACATGGCGTGTTCATGATGCGTAAAAACAGCGAAGTTCTTCAGGACGAGAGTTGCACAGAGTGTTGCGCTATGACCGCGACATTGGACTTGCTTATCCAAGAATTTTTTAAGGTTGAAAGTTTGGGAGTGAAAGAGTTTACGCGTCCCAACCCCGCTCACGAGCGCGCATTAAAAATATTGACGGAGACGAGACAGGATTGCTGTGGAACAACGTCGCCCCACCACGAGTAGATAGTCGCGCGATGGCGGCTAATAGACTATGTTCACTAGAAAGAAAATTGGATAAGAACCCAAGGTTTGCCGCGCTTTAAAACAAAGAAATGGACCGTCTGATCAAAAACGGATACGCAATCCAAGTCTAGACCACTGAGAAGAAGGCTGATCAAATTTTTAGCCAACGTGGCCGTATCATAGCTCCAGAACCGTTGAAAAAATGGCCAAGAAATCTGGAAGTGTTACAACGTATTGTGCTTAGGGTAGTTGTTTCCTGGTATAACGCTGTAGATATTGGCGTTCAGAATGTTTATTATTTCATTGCGCTTCATTATCTTGGCCGTTGCTTGTCCATTAGAGCCGTGGATGCGGCCATCGCTGAAGCTGTCTACGTACGGTTGGATCTGCAACGACTAATTAAGAAACGGGTCGGCTGATAGTCGTAACGGAAGTGTCTGTCCCGGATTCAGGGTACACTGCTCATGAAGGCTTAATAAAATGTAGCTTCGGACCTCTTTGGGGGGTGTAACTTGTATCACTAACGGGCGTATAAATTTTTCCAAGTTTGATCTAAGGTGGGTCTAGCTGGGTTGCGGATGTTAGAATTTTTCAGATTTTCCTTGTACTATCAAAGCGGTTGTAAGGCCCCCTAGTGGCCTAATAAACCAGGAACGGAGAGCAGCGTCAGCCGTCTTGGAAAACACCGCTGTGCACTTTTACGTGCTTCATTTTCCTTCTGTCCATTAGAGCAGAGTGTTGTTGGTAGTCGGGTTACCCAGCCGCACGACTAACAACTCTATTCTTGACGTACTATTCTCGGGAATATTATCCCCTTTACTTCAATTACAGATGGCTTTGATTTTACTTCGACGATACCTCGTAGATTCTATTAAACTACAGTGAAAAACTAGCTCTACCGTTATTAACTCCTTTAAAATCAAAACTATACGAAAACTATCTAGGAAGTATCATGAATCGATATGCAAACTGGCAGTAAAATTGGTTAAGTAGTTTTGGTGGTTGGCAATTACAACGATTTTCATGACTTTGCTTTACATATTAAAAAGATTTTGTGGTGTACTTATTTTTTTTTCTACCATCATTTAAAAAAAATGTCTAAAATGAAAAGTACAAGCTTGAGCAAAAACGCAAAAAAAAAATTTTCATTGAATGTTTAAAAGATGGAAAATAAAATAGTGCTTAGTTACACTTAAATTTAATCTTTAAACTTAGGAAGAACCATGTTGAGATTATGGGTAACCAAAACCGTATAAAATTATATCTTTAAAAGATATTGAGAAAAATAAAATCGTCATCGATTAGAAAACAAGTTTCAAGGATCTTTTAGTTTAACTAAATAAAAAAAATTTTGAATAAAACGAATTATAGTGAATAGTTGTTGCAACATTTTGGCCGTCACAACAAACCCCCACTACCTACGTTGGAACTTTCCATGATGAGCAAGGACGAGGCATGCGGGGTGGGGGACATGACCCCACCACAGTTAGATCCCCTCCCAACTTTAAACGTGGAGAGAGGGCTCCCCCACTTTTGAGTTACTAGAGAGGTAAAAAATGCTCCCCCTCGTTTAGTATGGGTATTCTTTTTATAATATTAATATGTTTCTCCAGTATAAAGGGTCCAAAATATTTTTTAATTTTTTCATGACATCCAAACAAAATGTGATTTGTAAGGATGTAGTGTGAATTTTAGGTAATTAAGAACAAAGGTACGTACGTATATTAATTTATTTTAGAGTTCAAAGTCTCTACAAGTGCAATTGTATGAAATGACGCAATATTGTATATAAAATCGCATACACATTCTTTTGTTAAATATTTGCATTTCGTCGTATCTGTAGACACGACTTTTTTATACACACTCTCTAAATCTGAATCATTCATATCTCTTAAAATTTTCTTTACAATATCGGTTCTATAATAATCGATTTGCGCTTCATACATATTACTACCTTTTTCTGAAATATAATCTACAAATTTCTGCACAACAGTAGGCATCAAATCTGACAAATTACTCAATACACTTAAATTACAATTAATACATTCGATAATGAATTGGCTTAAATGATCAAAGGTCATCTTTTTTAGAACTAAACTACGACGATATTTCTTCGCGACACTACCACTCACACCTTGTTTTCATCCTTTTTCAAGCTCAATAGTCTTGCCGTTATAACTTACAGTAAACTTTAAAGACCAGTTGGAGCCATAAATTTTGATGTCCTGCAAGTTGCTGTTATCCGTGGTAAAATACTTCTCAATGTCTGTAAACGCCAATTTGAATTCGTTCCAATCCAAAATTTTGAAAGCAATCCCTTCGAAATCTGTGCCTAATAGACGAACTACAGGTTCCCAATCGTTGTCAAATAATTTCTTATATTCCAGACCAACTACGACTTTTTTGCCAAATGATTACTCAACCCATAAAGCTTGCAAAAAATCTGCAAAGGTGACTGTTGATACTGTTTTGCGCTTGGGAGATCGATTGCTACCGACGCCCCAACCCTCTTTTTCTGGAACTCCATTTTTCTGTTTAATTGTATTGACGATATGACGAGCAGGCAGAGACTAACGACTAATCCAACTTTTTATACTAGTTGTAGCTCGAAAGAGACAGTGTGAAAAACGTTTGGAGGTGGTAAGTCGCGTTTCAGCATGAAAAATTAAGTCAACAGTACATTCAGAATAACGTTAATTAAAATAAGTATGATCGTGTATCGCGCACGGATAAAAAAACGCTGCGTATAAAATTTTTTACAAACTATAAACATTCAGAGGTAGGATCGCAAAACGCTGACATCGTTTATTTTTGGAATTCATAATAATGTAACATTAGTATCTGTCACTAGATGTTCAAGAATGCGCAAACTACAAGTATATTCATAGATAAACTTAAATCAAAGACATTTTACTGCAACTTTTTTGTAAACATTTCACCAGACAACCGCTGCCACCCGACACCGAGCTTCTCAATTTTTTTTTGCTACATCTCAATGACATAAAACGTCTGGCAATTTCGTCATTCTTTTTCAAATCAGCGGAAAAAGTGTCGAGAAATTTTTGAAAACCTAAGCCCTTGCTCATGTAAAACAGAAACATCAAACAAAACTGACCACATATGTTTGAAGATATGCTTTGTAACTGTTTGACATTCCAACGCAGTTTCTTACAATTTTTACGAAATCGATTAATGTGCGACGGTACATAAGGTTGAATACCATAGCTATCGAAATATAAACCATTGGAATGTGCATCAACGTATATAGCAACCCAATGCATACCTGGTTTTGTGTGATCGTCAGTGTTAATGACAAGTGCTGTTGGTTTCGTCCACACCCGTGGGATCTGATCTGCTGGAAACACACCGCGTTGTGATTTGAGACAGGATCTGCAGTATCTGTAGGCTGTCCATTACGGTTGCAGTGCCAAGATTTCAATTTATGAGCATTATTTAAGGCACACCTGACGTAAATTTTTCTCGTACTCTTTCCAATATCATTCAAAATTTAAAAAATTGCTTTTAAAGGTACTTTACCCTCAATGAAATCAAGTCCATGATATTGTCGGGACAACCAAATATTTTGTCGTTGCGCCTCCTTACTCAATTCTTGCAAACGAAAAGGAGGTGTCACTACCTAATGTGCGGAAAAGTCATTGTTCAAAGCAACGATAGCAACTTCTTTCGGCCTCGTTACGTCTTTTTTTACCTTGAAATACTGAATGTCGACTACGAGCTCCATTGCGATTTATGGATGATTGGGCGTACCAGCAGCAACTAACCCAAGATACGATTGGCGTGTCCGAGTAGTGAGTGTATGTATAATACAAGTAGTTAGTGGCGCCATCTAACCACTAAAGTCGACTATGATTTGACGTGACGCATCAATTTCGAGAATATTCTCGTACTCGGCATACACTATACAATTGGCAGTCAAAGTTAGAGCATCGGCAAATTGAACGTCCAATCTAACATTGCCGTGTTTAATTAGGTTCCAATGAGAACATTCGTTGGCTGATAAACCCGGTGTTAAATTGAAAGCGAAGAGACTGTAACCATTGGGATAAGATTCGCGATCAATGTGGTCCCCTTCTTTGAGAAAGTGAACGTCCGTGCCGGAAAACAAGATATGATAAGCATCTACACATAAATTATTCGTTTTAAAGTCTGGCTGTAATGGTGTGGAAGGAGCTTGAACACCGTCAATGTACAAACAAAGAACATTCATATTGAAATGATGAAAATTAAACGGATTCATAGTATGATCGCCATTACAAGCTTGATTTTTAAAGAAACTGACGATTGATTATCCGCTTGATTATCCGCTTAGGTAATTGGCCCAAAATAATATTATCTAAAGTTTCACCATAAATACCACTATGCATCGTCACAGCTTTCACTTCGATACGCGTGAGTGAATATTTTTCTGTACTCTTTGACAGAGCTTTGGTATGGGCTAATAAAACAGATGAACTTATTTTAACGCATCTCACTAAAAGATTTGCTTCTTCGATACGAACCGAAGCCAAGTTTGAAGTATCCATGAAACAAAATGCATCGCGAGATTTTACTAATGGCATTCTCACCTCGACGCCATTGATGATTAATTTTTCTTGATTGCATACATCGCAATGAAGATGACCAATTAGATCAATCGATTACTTTGCTGGTAGTAGTGTAGTGAGCATCGTGTGTGCGAGATCGATGTATTCGTTACCATTATCAGGTATGACAAATTCGATCGGTGAGTCATCCGTGAGCGATGAAATCAACTTGTATTGAATCCAGTGTGATCCCTCAATAGTTGTTTGAGTCGGTGGAGTATCAAACAAAAGAAGCTCAGACTTTAAGCACTCGCATAAGTGATTGTGTAAAAAAGCCACTTAAAAAAAATTTAACTTCCAAAAATGTCTTTTGCAGTCCTCTGTCCCTTCTTCTTTTTTCTTTTTTTTGTTCTCTTTTTCTTTTTTTTGTCTTGCTTACGCCTTTTCTTAGTTTTTTTCTTTTTACTCTTACGCTGACCACGCCTTGACTGCAAAGTTCTACGAAGCAATTGCAACTGAAATGGTTCATCGAGTTTATATCCCAAACCTTTCATAAGCTTGTCCAATTTTGCCTCGACTTTTCTCTTCAGCGCATTATCAGACTCCAGCACACGAGTGTGGAACGTCTCTTTGAAAGGTATATTTTTAGCGGTGACGTCAGACATACTGTTCATACCTGCACGAACAGCTTCTTTGCCAACAGCTTTGGCACCTTCTTTAATGAGTGGTAAAACTCATCAAAATACTCCAGCAAGAAACGATCCGATACCTCCTTGCCCTTGTTGATAGGGGATCCCAACGTAAATGCGCCCAACATCTCCTCCACTGTTTCCATAAATTGTGGTCAGACTTCCACCACCACCACCACCCCTTTGTGCAATAAAGTAGTCCTCGTATGAATACTAATTTTTAATCGATGCGTTTAAAGTGAAGCGTTACCATCAGCGTCCCAAGTTGAATGGTATGGTGGCATCAATCGGGTCCTTTATATCGATTTCGATGTTGTGAAAGGAGTTAAACAATAATGATATATGCATAGGTGGTGAGAAAATTTAATTTTTGACACAACCATACGCGTAACCTTGAAGATCCAACGACACCGCCCGCAACAAACGCGATTGAACGTCTTCTACAATGTACGATTCACAGATGTCACTGTAAATCATGAGCATTGACGGTAAAGCATTGGCGAAATTTGCCGGATGAATGGATCGAATTTTATTATTTTCCAAAAAAAGAGTCGTTGCACTTTTAAAGCCCAAGATTTTACGTAATTTTTCGGACAATAGTAAATAGCGATACATGTATTCACTGCGTGCTGTTTCGGAACAGACTAATTTAGTCACTACGTAACCGCCTCTTTCCAAACTGAAAACCACGTGATCTCGTGTGGTATCGAAACTATTGATTTCTTGTATCATTTTTTCGATATTTGTGCATAGACCGGGTCGTATGTAATTATCTACATGAATCACAGGACGTTTTATGTGTACATTATTGTGTAGTTGTGGTGTACATTTTACGGTAATTTTTCTTTCGTTATCTTTTATTACATGTTGAAACTTCAATGGTAAGTTCAATGGTAATTAAATCTCTGTTATACCAACACTCCATTGACCTTGCAAACTAATTTGCTGAGGTAATCTTGTCACGTAGTGCGCAGTAGTATTATCAGGATAATACTGCATGCTACTGTTGCTAGGCAACGCAACGTAAAATTCATCCTTTATTTTATATATTTTAAATGATTACCTTTTGCTCAGCAATTGAATTTTTCAGGATATCCCCAGCTGACAAAAAATTCTAGAGCGTCCTTTACCTCGACTTTTTAATATCTTGTCAACCTCGAAGAAGCTTTCGCTCGATTCCTTTTGCACTGTGCTTAACTCTTCCTCGTAAAAGAAACCGTCAATGTCTTCGTCAGCCAAATCTCTGAGAAAATAAACTAGAGGTTGTCGCGTGCAAGAGATACGTACAATTCTAAACAACTCTGAAGTCCAACCGCTTTCGTAACCTTTGGCAAAGACACTTCTCGTCTTACTAATACGAACTAAATCTCCAACGTTGTACTTTGGATTTTTATAAATATACCTGTCATAACGTTGCTTTCTGTTTTCTCGTGCTCTCGCAACATTGTACAAAGTCACGTCAGCTGGTGCCATTTTTATTGACGAATTCTTTGTGCGATTGTATGACTCTATTATACTTTGAAAAATGTCTATGAAACGTCGATTGTTTGTGTGCGTAAAGTATCGCCACATTCCTTCTTTAATAGTTCTTATAAAACTTTCAGCTATTGCAGCTTTTGTCTGTGGGCTACGTGCTCCTCTGTATTTAATTTAATTTTTTCGTAAAACGGATTGCATTTCACGACCTACAAATTCTTTACCTTTATCCGTCTGGAGACACATTGGTGCACGATTGTCACTTCTTGATAAAATATGTTGAAATGCTTTGGCGACGTTTTTCGATGTTTTATCCTTGATAAGTGCCGCTCAAGCGTATTTGCTGATGACATTAATGACAACGAGAACATAAGCATAGCCATCATTGTAAGTTTTTAAGATTCTCAAGTCCATTAAATCAGCTTCCCACACGTCGTCAAAGGTGACGACGTGTTGTATTTGCGTGCAATCTCGTAAATTTTTAAAGATGACAATGCATTGCGAGTTTAGCGATTTACCACGTTGACCCTTACCTTGATGGTATATATTTTCGTGATAAAAATTACGCTCAAATTGTTATAATGACTACCTTTAGTAAATAAGTCAACGATACCACTACTACCGGATAATTCGCGCATCAAATCGTCAATAACAACCAGTTTTGATCTATAGTTGCCCACCCAATCGCTATTTTGTGGTAATCCCTCGTGAAACTCAATATTACTACTGTGATCGCGGTAACTAGGCTACCACTCACCGTAACAAAAAATGATCCGCTTGAATCGGGTATCACTCATACGGTCAATGTGTCATAAAAACCGTCTCTCAAACACGGTTTTTTCGCAACCTGTGGGTCCACTCAGTGTACGGGTCTAAGGGTGTTGCCATCACGTATCCATACTCCCCAACTGAACTGTGTCGAAAAGCTGATTGACCGTGGTGGGTGCCTCTGCGGACCGCTCGACAACGCTTTTGGCGCTTTTGGAAGGCTAGCGCAAAGGCGGCTCGCGTGACCAATCAGCTCTTTCGTCGGGTCAACTGCCAATCGAGCTCTTTTCGCCGCCGCCGCCACCGCCACCGCCGCACCCCACCATTGCTCATGGATGGCGACCAATCGGCTTGTAACGTCGTGGTGGTTGGAGCACCTATTGTGTATGATCAAGATTACCTTATTACAAAGTTTCCTCCTTATTCGTGGCAGTTTTGAGGATCAAGTCACACGAGTAACTGACATCAAGAAGATTTTTTTTTTTTAGGTTAAAGATTCGTGGTGAAGAATATGCTGATGTCACAGTTTTGGAAATATGTATCAAGTTTTATCAAACATTTGTCGCAACGGTTTCAAGAATGCGCTGACGCGAGTAAAAAGTAATCAAATACATTTTTCGGTACGTGAGGATGATTTTTGTACTTATGGTTTAAATTTGGTGGTGAAGAATGTGCTGATGTCATCTTTTTTTGGAATATGTAGCGTATTTCATTAAACATACGACGCAACACCGATATGAGTATCATGTAATCAATTACATTTTTACCTAGTATAAATGAGTATTGTGTTGGTCCTGAAAAGGACTGATTTTTGCAATTGGATTAACTATCTTTCATGACTCTGTATCTATTTTTTTCCGGATTCAGAAAATTAGTTTGGGAAACGTATTTCTTATTTTTTTTTTTTTTNATTTTTTTTCGGATTCAGAAAATTATTTAGGGAAATGTTTTTTTTATTTTTTTTTTCATATAATTTTTTTATAAGCGGTTTTCGACAATCATCATCATCATCGTTCCTAGAACTCGTTGATGTAGCGTTTGCTTTTCTATGTTTCGAACCCATCTTGTCGTTTACTTGTTGATGCATCGACTGTGAAAAAGGAAATAAATCAACCAACAGCTTTGTCGTACCTCGACAGAGTAAGTATTTTCCCCTACTCTGATGTATTATATCCCTTCTCCTGCGACATTACGTTGGTAACCATACGGATAACTCGTTGTCATGCTGTCAAAATATCTTTTACTATAGACTGGTTGACATGTTTTTATTTCCGGTTAAGTCACTAAATCGTGAAAAATTGTGTGACGAATGGAAAAATTCGACAACTTTATTTCCGTTATATTAGTCATAACAAGCTCATGAATCGAATCATAATTTATCTTTTGACTATTACTGTTATTCAATTTGATACCTTTCACTTTGCAAACATAATCTTCGCTACTGTCAGGTTTTTTAATCTTATATGCGTAAAACTTTGGTCCGCCGGATAAAAACGAAGAAATGTGTGCGCCAACTCCTTTATCGGCCAATTCGTCAGTGAGACTGCCTAGTGTCATGCCAATGGGTAAATCGTCGAGTTCTTTTCGGGAAACATAAAAAACGGAATCTGTGTCATAACAGAGAGCACGTTTTCCTAGAAAATGCAGATACTCGAAAAGCTCTAAGCGTGCTTGTGCTGTCACAAAATCGGCAACCACAACGTTACTTGATGGTAATGACGTCAAGGCCTTAGTCTTATAATTCCAGTTAACGTACGATGTATCATCGTTGACGGGTAAAACATCATTTACATCGATTTCTGCACTCGTAAGTAATTCCATTATTCTCCCTGGGACCATCACCACCTCAGTCTTTGTCGAATGTTAACGTTGACCAAGTTCATCCCACAAAGAATTGAGTAATAATTTTGCAATGGATCATAAGCCAGCATTAAGGTTTATCTCATTTTTGTCGAGATTTATTCCTTTAGTTCTACGGATTTCGTTGATATAAAACTCCTTTTGCTCATTAGATATGCAGGTAGGTGGGTAACCCGAAGCTAGTGTTTTTTGTTTTAAAAACTCGTTAATATAATGTGCAAATAATCCTCCTTTGTCCGTTTTTTGATTGTACTGTGTTACCTGATATATATTTCATAAACATTTTTAACGATATAACATACGTGAACAGCCACCTTAACTTCTTCGGATACCCACGTACCTCTTAGAATGCGGTCTCTTTCATCGTCATGGGTACATTGCTCTTGAAGCATATTCTCACAACACGCACGACACAAAGGAAAAATAAGCTTATCGTGCATTTCCACCGGTAATACAGGATGATACAAATTTCCAGGTGGTAGCACGTCACACATAATTAATCCATTCACTTGGGAAATGTCATTATTGTCACCTATTATTTTTTTCAACCCCTCTTCGTTAGAGTATAACGTTGGATGACCAAAGGGGAATATACCTCGTTTGCAAATATATGGATACAAACAGCATACGTTTCTGACAATCGTACATTTTTACAGTGTTTCCTGTTTATCCACCAAGAAATGCATTACGTAGATCCAATGGTTTTCTACTTTAATAATTTTCATTTTCTCGAATAAAATTTGAAAGTTCTTCATTTTCACGTATTTCTCGGTTAAAGTTGCATTCCCATTTTTCTATCAACTCATAATTTGACATTCTTATCTTTTCGTTAATCTTGCAAGTTTTCTTATATCTATCATCCATTGTATCTCCGGTCGTCAAAATGGTATCTCGGTTTATTCAGTAACACCGTGGGTAGCCGTGCCAAAAGCAACCTTGAAATTGTAATACGATTCCACGTTGATCATGCATACCATCTAGAGGAGTACAGTATCGACGAGGATACCTTCTGGTAAGCGTTTCTTTTGGCAGTGTCCAATGCGTTCGATAAATCGCTGGAGAACGTGTTTTTCCATCCAATAAAGTCATTTTAAAGCAATTTCAGATTGATTGTTAGTCATTCTGTATCCTTTTTGTGGTTTATATCAAATTGATTTTTTTTCAGAAATTTTTTTCTATACACACGCATACTGGTCGAAGCGATCATTGTGCATTTCCCAAAAGGGTCTACCTCGAATTTTTCAAAGGTTTTTCGAAAAGCTAAACGAGCTAATCTTAAAATTTTCACGTCTTGCCTACAGTATTTCATAA
Source organism: Copidosoma floridanum (assembly GCF_000648655.2). The sequence continues at coordinate 102,790 of NW_019379689.1, forward strand.
TTCCATTTTTAAAGTCAAATACATAATTATTTTGTACTTGTTCATTATACCATTTTAAAAACTGATCTCGATCTTTTGTATGCATGCTATCGGGTGAATATACGTCTAGCGGTGGTAGAGAACCTATGTACGATTGATTTTCGGGCTTGTTAAAAAAATATGGGAAAATACTTTTTTCAATTTTCAACAGATCGTACGACTTGGATAAGCTGCTTAAAGGCATATGAAAGTAATTAAGACTATCGATAAATTTTATTTTCATAAATTCCATCAATATTATTTTTTATCCGTTCATGATAACGGATAGTACTAAGCGTTCACCGTGTTTTTCCACTTTATACTTAAAAATAAATTGAGCATCGAATCCTTGTGCATTGTGAGCTATGCAAATAATCTTGTCAAAATATTTTTGATGATCTGAAGCAAGATCTACCAACTGTTTGATTGGATTAGTTTGAAAAATATATTCTCGAATGCCGCAATGATCGCAGCTTCTCGAAATATCTTGTACGTTGCTACAAGCATCACAAACTTGTAGAACGATACACAGATGTACTTATTTACTTCGTGGATTTTTTTTTCCTTATCACCCGCGATGGGTGTCATCTGTTGCGTTTAAGAATCGTAGAAAAATATCAAAAAATTATGTTTTTCGCTGTTCAAATTTTAACGGTTAAATGTATTATTGATGATTTACGGATAAGTACTCTTTATAATTGCAACAACAAAAATACCGCATTGATGTTTATATTTCTTGTTTATTATTCGCACAGTTTTACAACATAATGGGCAAATTTTTATTTTTTCGCAAACGGTAAAAGATTTATTATACGAACCTTTTTTTAAATGATTTTCAAAACACGTGAAGTTAAAAAATAATCTGTGGCACGAATCACACTTTTTCGATGGACCCATCACATCGCAAAGAGGAGATTGCATACAATTGTAGAATTTGTTGGAGCATTTGTGATCCTCAATACGCCAATAACTCTTATTGTACGGTATACAGTATCCACAACTACCGCTTGCACTGATCAAATTCAGTATAGGCTCGCAATGCTCAGTGTTTTCATAGTACATTAATCTTAGCGTATGAACGATTTGTTCTTGAGTCTCTAAAACTAAATGAGTACCATCATACAGGGGACGATGACCACGCCCAAAATTTCGAAACGAATAAACGACAATTGCTGTCTTGTAGGTAGAAAAAAAATTTTTTGACTCGTGAACTCCTGCGAGGCCAAACCCTGTATCAGGCACACGAATTTTTGTCAATCGCAAAAGCTCTTCGCCAGCTCTCTTTTGAGTGGGCCGTAATTGCGTCTTATAAGGTTCCAATTATTATGTAGCCTACCTGTACGTATTTTTCCCCAGACGACGCAAGCGTAAGCTGCCTCTAGAGCTTGTGGTAAACAAAGATTATCATTGTTATTAATGATTAACATTAATTATTTCCGTACGTTGTTCTCAGTCAAGGTTACACGTCCTCTTCCACTGATACCACTTATAATGGCACAATTAATTGACAAACTTTCATCAATTTCAAAGTTACTTGAACTCTGGACGGCATTAAACAAAGCATTCCATAAATCTTCAACAATAAAATTTCGAGTAGGCCTAAAAGATATCCACAATGGCCAATGATGGAAAACTTGAGAATTTATAGTAACATCTATAAAGTCTTTAGACGTGTCAAGAAGTGGTGTAACACGTGTATGCCCAAAAGAACCGCCAGGCGGGGCCGGCGCTCGTGCTACTGGTAGACCAAAGAAATTGCTGACCTGCGCCAGAAGACACAGCGTCTACGCCATCTTACACAGCGACACAGAAATCTCGAAGACTCAGAGGTGGCTGTTGCTGCGTACAGGGAAGCAAAAAGTATCCTGGTGCGGAAGATCAAGGTGAGCAAGAACCGATGCTGGTGCGAACTCATTGCGGCTCGGACCTGGTGGTGCCGATGGAGCTTTCCTTCTTGGAGAGGGTAGTCTCTTGTATCTTTCCGAAGCATCCCGAGAGGAGGCGGGAGGACATAAGTGTGGGCGAGGTGCCTCTCTTTGTCCTCGAGCCAATTGAGGTCGGTGGTATCGGAGACGCTGGGCCGCAAGGCCCCGGGTCCAGACGGGGTGCCATCCGAAGTCCTCAAGGTCATAGACGCGGAAAAACCACACTTGTTGCTGGACATGTTTAATGCGTCTTTGCGCTACGGACTGTTCAGCGAGTGGTGGAAGATCCAAAGGCTTGTCCTTCTGGACAAGGGTAAACCACCCCCCTTGGTTCCGTCGTCGCTCCGACCTTTGTGCATGCTGGATAATGCCAGAAAAATGTTCAAGAGGCTGATACAAACTCGTTTAAGAGGAGAAGTCAGTCTTTCGGATAATCAGTACGGGTTTCGAGGGGGGCGATCGACGGTCATGGCTGTGGCTGAGGTCCTTGAGTTCGGTGAGGGAGGCATGAAAATCCTCACATAAGACGAGAAGCGCCTGTTTCCTGGTGACTCTCAACGTTAGAAACGCTTTCAACTCGGCCAAATGGTCTGACATAATGAGGGCTTTGAGGTGCCAGAATGTACCGGAATACCTTCACAAGATACTGGATAGCTATCTCCAGGATCGTGTACTCCGGTACGATACAAAGGATGGACGAAGAGAGAGGCGCCTGACGTTGAAAGTCGCACAGGGCTCCGCCCTTGGCCCTGACTTATGAAACCTGGTCTACAATGAACTTTTGCGCCTTGAAATTCCTCTGGGGGTCAAGCTGATGGGTTTTGCTGACGACATAGCACTGCACGTGACAGCAAGATCCCGAGAGGAAGCCGAGCGCAAGATTCGGTGGGTGGTCGCGATAGTGTCGGAGTGGCTGCGGGAACACGGTTTTGTACTTGCGATCGACAAGACAGAGATTGTCGTCCTTACCAGGCAAAAGGTTTTTCGGTGGGGACGTTCGCTTGAACACTGCGGGTGAGGCAAACTGCGTAAGTCCGGTTGTGCGCTACCTGGGGGTGTGGGTCGACTCTCGGATCACCTTCTGGTAGCACATCAAGAGAGCAGCCGACAAAGCCGCTAAGGTTGCGGGAGCGCTTACATGGTTAATGCCAAACGTTGGGGGCCCACGAGAGGCTCAAAGACGGCTTCTGACCTCGGTCTCCAACTTGATACTGCTGTACGGCGTGGAGGTATGGGCGTATGCGGTTGCAAGACGGGACGTCTGAGAGCGCCTTATTTTGGTACAGTGCATCAGATCTCTAAGGATCGCTTCCGCGTACCGCACGGTTTCCTCTGCTGCTGTTATGGTGATAGCACGAACGATTCCGGTCGCGTTGCTTGCGCTGGAGCGGCGAAGGAAATTCCGGGGCTCCGGTGACGAAAGTGATGGTGACAGGCTGGCGAAAATGTTGACGACGTGGCAACAGGAGTGGGACCAGGCTAGTGTGGGTAGATGGACGCACCGGCTGATCCTGAACCTGTGACCATGAGTGGAGAGAGGGCATGGAAAGGTGAATTATTACCTCACTCAGTTCTTCTCTGGGCATGGTCAGTTTGATGCCTATCTCCATCGCGTGGCGGTGAAAGCATTCCCCAGATGTGCTTACTGCCCCGCGGTGGTTGATACCGTCGAACACACTTTCTTCGTGTGCGAGAGATGGCACCGTGAGTGACAGCAACTAGTTGACAAGCTCGGCTTGACACCCACTCCCGAAAACATCATCTTTGAGATGCTTCGCACCAAAGAGAGATGGAAGGTAGTGGACGGTTACGTCGGGTCAGTGGTCCGTCGCAAGAAGGAAGAGGAGAAAGCCGCCGCGCAGGAAGCCGAGGCTGCCGTTTAGGTGGCAGCATGGGGAAGCAACAAATTTTGTAGCGCTAGAGAACGGGTGCCAATCTTCCGGGGCCCCGAGTCCTTCTCAGGACTCGGGAGGACTGGGTCCTCTAGCAAACAGTGGCGAGTTAGCTCGTTAATGCTGTGAGACACAATGGTCTCCCTGGTGGCTCCACCCCGAAGTAATGCTAACGCGGTTTCGGGGTGAAACTCAAGCCACGTGGCATGAGGGGGGGGGGGGTTTAGTGGATATGGGTGGTCCAATAAAAAAAATCCACCGAGTCCCACACTATTGCTGTCCCTACGGTGTGCCTCAATGCATTTCCCCTCTCCCCACAAAAAAAAAAAAAAAAAAAAAAATACTACTATTATTACTCCAATCTTCTTTTCCGCTTGCTTCTTCCGTATATGAATGTTTTCATCATCACCACTAATATCTTCGTATATCGATCAATTTAAACCGCTAGTCAATGGTTGTGGATTTTCCTCTGCAAATAAAAATATAAAAATTATACCTAATTAATTACTATAGTAATACAGTCCGCTTACCACTCATACTGGTTGGTGTACATTCCATGATTGTATCAACATTGAAAACTAATTCGTCCCCAAGTGTATCATCATTTGCATTTGCCTTGTCACTAGGTAAAACTCAATTTTTAATGACTGAAAGTAAACAAAAGTAATAATTTTAAGGTATATTTACGGTAACAGCGTACGATATTTTTTGCCAATGGATGATTACGATCGACAAATTTTTGAAGAGCTTTTACAACAGCTACGTGAACGACTGTATTATGAAAAAAATCACGTTTAAACATGTCACTCACGGTTATTATTCGACAATGTAAGACAAGAAAATACAATTTTTTTAGTAATATATTGATCGATAACGATTGAAAATTACTACTCCAGGCGCTATCATACATAGTACGAATGTGTGGTTTACGAATGAGTGCAACGCGTAGCAAACATCTAAGCACGCTTATCAAATGAGCTATGATAATAGGTTACATTGTTAATGTTGAAACGATACTGAAAACTGAATAATATTTTTGCAAGAAATTGTGATTGGTCGACTTTTTCCCCCGTGAGTCGGAAGACGTCTCATTTTGTTAGTCATCAAAAGAATCGTTGCTTTATTTCAGGGAATGCGCTGACTCTCGTATATAATAAGCCAAACACTTCGTTTTTAAAATTATAAAACAAAAGTTATCCTATATCACATAATAATCAGTCACCTCCTTATTTTTTTAGGAATGTGCTGTTTATTTTGTATAGAGTATCCATCACCTTGATTTCTCAAGAATTTAAGAAGAACAGTTATAAAACAATCGTTACCTTATATAACATAGTTAGTATTCAACGTCTTACTTTCAGGAATGTGCTGACTTTTGGTTATAGAGTGTCGACATGCTATGTCGACGTGTGGCTCGCTAAAAAACGATCTCATTACTCGCGCAATTTACCTCTAATCTTATATCTATAGCATACTATATTGCTATGTATGATTATTTTCATACCCAGCGTTTTCATGGTCGCAGCTACAAGTCGATTGTAACATTTTCAAGAGTGTGCTAGCTTGAGGTCATCTAATAATTCAACTGAACGTTCGTAGTCGAGTCTCCGCACACCGCTCGTGACATCACGATGATCTCGTTTTGGACAAGCTAAGTAGTATACAGAAAAGCGGCTCGTACGCTTGATCGGTTTGTTTCAGCGATCTACGTGCATTTCACGTAATGGTGTGGTGACAAGTCACTGAGAGGTAGCGCTCTGGTTACGTTAATTAATAAAGTGATCATAAGGAAAGTGTGGGTGAAGTGTCCAAAAGTCACTGATTGGCTCCACCATTTTTGGGGGCTAATTGAGAAAATGACAATCCAAGCAGTGGTGTGTAAATCTGTGTTTTCCTCTCTAATACTTCCATCAATCATGCAGTCCCCAAAAATAGTGTCTTCGATCACACTTTTCTTATACACACTTTACAATCATCTTGTATTATCATTCTTCGTATGTAATAGGATATTTATAATATGACACCGATCGCTCTCCGCGTCTCCAAGATTTCGTATGTCTTTCTCTCTCTCTCCGCGTCTCTCTCTTTCTCTCTTTCCGCGACGTTTAGATTTCGCATGTTCTCCCCTCCACTCGACAGTGTTTCATACTCCCACCTCACAAATACTTACATGCATCACTTTGGCTTCGTCAAAGTAGATCCCTACCCGAGAGGGGGGGGGGGGTTGTTTTGATGAGCCAAAGTGTTGCAACAACTATTATAGTGATACAAAGTAATTTTTTAGTGATGATCCAGGAGGTTGTTAAAAAACTTTTTTGTATTTAATATTAATTTTTCTTAATTTGTTACAAAAGAGGAAACTTATATTTATATGAAGGAAGGACAAGTCATAGAACATTTTTATTACGGTTAAATTTAAGGAAGATTGTAAGTTTTTTTTTCGAATACGAAACCAATATAGAAGAAATTACAAAAAGTCAATGTCATCATTCACGACGAAGTTTAAAACATATTTTAAAAAAGCTTTGGAAATAGTGAATAAAACTTTTGAAAAAGTTATGTGACAATGATTCTGCTTTTGTGGAAGGATATTATTTGTAGGAGAAGATTTTAGACAAATAATTTAAGTAGTCAAACATAGGTTTAAAGTTTCTATAGTTAGTGAAACTATAAAGTATTTATTTGTATGGAAACACTTTAAAATTTTTAAATTTAATAAAATATATGTGGTGTATGTGTTAACAATTTTTATCATTCTTAAAAGACATCGTAAATGAAACCATAATGTCTTTTGAAATTCCTCAGAGATAGAAAACTGATAAAAAATTTAAACTCAATTAATAGGGATGGTACAAATAGCTGCCCAAACAGAGAAATTTCAACAACTTAGAACAAATATTCGTATATTTCTAATGGTATAATTTTGAATTTTATTCTAGGGATGGAACATACTTATTACAGTAGATTATGCAAAATGTAATGGTAATGATTGCACTAATGATTGTATAAACATAAGTTTTCCAATATAAACTCTAAATAATATATATTAAGGTTTACCGTCACTTGTTTTGAGTTTAAAAGTAGATGCTATTGTTAAGTTGACAAGAAACTTTAGTATATTTAATGACTTGGAAAACGGCATTAGACTACATGTAACAAAATTATTTAAAAACAATTAAGAAGTAGAAATAATAACTGGTGTAAAATCTGGTAATAAAGTTTTTATATTAAAAAATTACTTTAAATACCTAAAATACCCTATCTTTATGGCTTATTATAAACAGAAAAGAGTTTACATGAGTCCCAGCTTTTTAATGACAATTCATGAATGACAAGGTCATAGTTTCTATAAATTAGACTTTTACTACAAAAGACCCCAACTGTAAGTATAAGTGTTAAGATATAAGAATTCTAAAAATGTATTTGTACACAATTATTCGGAGAATTAGTCAAGCATTAAAAATGTTGTATGCAAAAAACTTTTGATAGCTTATGGATTTATCAATTTTTTGTTGCAGCTTGTTTCTACAATTTTTTTAATTTTTTTTTTAATGAAGTTAGCTCTAAAATATGTGAAACGCATCTTAAAAATTAGACTTTTACCAAGTAAAAGTAGAAAAAAGTTATTTTTTTATCATGACTGTAACGTACGGAAGTATAGGTGAAACTTTAGGCTCCCTTTTTTTATATCTCGTAACAAGAGGCCTTAGAACCGGAAGAAGGAAAGAGTTAGCAAGGAGAGATGCTTTTGGGGAAGTACACGACGAGCCTCGAACATAAACGTCTGCGCGTCTTTGCCTTATAAAAACGATATTCTTAATAAAGGTCTTTAACGTAATAAGTATTGTAGTTATGTGACTCTAATGCTTGTCGGTAAATTAGAAATTAATACGACCAATAGTATACAAGCGAATTTTGATACATCTTAATCATTGTATCAAGAGGTGCATATGCATAGATGGCGGCACTTTCAATACAAGCACTCTATGTGCTCCGTACATGCCCTTTTTTTCAATATCCAGTATACTTAAGACTCACAATACTAAACCACATAGTTTCTTTTTCAAGAAAATTTTCTTAAAAAATAAATAAGAACGAGAAAAATATTCTCCCGGTCCCGCGGATCGAACACACAACCTCCTGTGCAGTATTAGTATTGTGAGTCTTAAGTTATGCAGGTTTAGTATTATGAGTCTTAAGTATATTGGATATTGAAAAAAAGGGCATGTACGGAGCATATAGAGTGCTTGTATTGAAAGTGCCGCCATCTATGCATATGCACCTCTTGACACAATGATTGAGATGTATCAACACTCGCTCGTATACTAATGGTCGTATTGATTTGTAATAAGTATTGATCATTATCGCAATGCACCTTCTTACCAATCTTTTTCTCATGTAACAGATTTAGTGCTAAGTGTGGGGTACGGTAAAAATTGGTATTTTATTTCTTACTTATCTAACTTATCTTGTTCCAAAAAATTCAATGTCTGCCGAGAATCGAACGAAGTGCAGTGTCGCGTGATTACGACGCTCATAAATCAGTGTGGAAACTAAAAGTAGATCAGCTCTCTACCTTCTGTTCTTTCTTAGCTGCCACAGCTAAGTGAAAGGGACCAAATATCAGGATCCAGGCATAACATTTGGCATAGCAAACGGTAATAAGAGGAATGTAAAACGTTATTCCTCCAAATACAGTGAACCCACGCGTCCACAATATACAACACTGACTCAGGGTGAGCTAAATTTTTCAAATAGGACCTGAGTAGGTCATAAGAGCAAAACGGATACATTCAAGAAAATTCAAACTACAGACATAGCAAATATACCTCCTGGTGGGTGTAGGGGGGTTAACCATAACGTTACGAATGGCAGGGAGAAAATAAATTACGACAGGGCTGATATATGTGATATATCTAACAGAGAAGAACAAGAAAAAGATACAAGACAGCAAAAGCTAGAATTAGAAATAGAACCGGAAGGGTGTGAGAAACTTGAGACCCTGCACGTTAAAACTAAGGCGATAGTAATGGGCCCGTTATTAAAAATGAAAGCTTAGCTAAAGAATGCAGAGAAAGTGGACACGTCACACAATGCGGATACAAAAATCATCTAAGATTCGTCACCAATAAGTATAAAGCCTGGGGCCAAATTTCGCAACACAAAAGGAAACATATGACCTACAAACAGAGAAGTTAGCAGTTTCAACGAATGAGTTATTGGGTAAAATATCAGAGGAGCTACAGAAATATGTGGAGCTCAAATAGAAGAAACAAATATACTGCCAACACAACAGAGCATTCGATGAAATCCAGACTGGCCAATTTTCGCTACACCAAGTGATAAATATAAATAGTCTAGAAACCTTGGAGTAAAAGACATACACAATCAACAGCTATGGAAAAGAGTCAAGAAATCGAGCGATAAACTTGAGACAAAAAAAGAGGCTACGTTTATGGCAGTGATACCACCACCAAGGCAAACTTACACGAATCGGATCAATTTCGACACGAATAGAGATAGACAATGGGGTGACATAACCCCAATCATGGCCCTATGTACAGGAACATGTACTCCACACCCAAAAATTACTATTTGTGCAGACCACAGAGCTTGCAGCAAAATACTATGTCCTCGCTCAGCCATATGACAAATAATATTCCATTTTTTGTCGGTAGCTCAATCAATTTGCCACTATTTAAAAAAACGGCAAAAATGATTGCTGAAATGGTGGGCCCAGAAAATAAAATATTTTTTTTCGGTACCACTGTAAGCGGACTAAAAGGAGAATTGGCTGAGCATTTCGCACCCAGATTAGCTCAATTTGGTACAGTCCATAAATTTCTCCGGGAACTTTCAAACAGATTTAGCAGTATAAACAACTCAGATATGGCAACAACACAACTAAAGATAATCTAAATCAAAATCAGGAATCAATAGAGAACTACGATGGAAGGGTACAACATCTGTACAATAAGTTAAAAATGCTGCACGACTCAAACCCAAGCCTACTGCCAATTCAGAAACAAGTTTTAAAAGAAAGTTTAAAAGTAAGGGCAGTTAAACAATTTACCTGTGGCTTCTACCCAAAATTCAGGCACAAAATTACAACTTTGAAACCTAAGACCCTCTGTGAAGCAATAATAGAAGCACCAAAAATTGAAAGTAACATTAGTTTACGTCACGAAATACCAGTAAGTACAAGTGCATGACCTACGTATAATATAACACACTAACCAAGTAGGGACCACTAGTAAACCTGGCAAGGAAAGGGAATAATACTACAGAAGGCACTAGTAGGGCACAAGGAGCAGTAGCAGCAAATGAATAATGATGTATGTACTATGACAGCTGAACCGAGCATTTGGTTTCAAAAAGCCGAAAACTACTAGTATTCGTAAGCGACAGAAAGGCTTCAAGAGACAACGGAAAAGAACTAATGAAAAATTGCAGTTACTGTCAGAGACTGGGACACTACATAAGAAGCTGCTGCTTGCGCAAGCAAGATAGAAAGGAAGAAGCAAGACAGAGAAATAAGGGGCACAACCAACCCATGGATAATACTACGACCGACAGGAACACCTATAGTTATATGAGCAGGAGTGATGATTTTAATATCAATAATTGCAATAGTCTTGCCAGGGGTTATAACAATAGTATATTAAAGACATGTAATGGAGATAGAAATCATAACAAAAGGTATAATAATTATAACCTCAGAAGTAATAATTTGTACGGCAACTGCAACAATGGTGACTCGTACAATACTAACTGCAGCGAGGAAACAGCGCATACGGCCTTGACATTAGAAGAAGTGTACCCATGGCTGAAAACTCGCAGGATTTTCGGCGTGGTACCCAAACATTGAACAGGAACTAGAGAGAAATAGAGAGAAGCGTATCTGGCAAGAAAGAATTTGTGAGAGAGGGGTCACAGAAGACGAAGCAAGAACAGTAGAGGTGAAGCCGCACCACAACAGCCCGAGTACTAATGCACTCAAAGAAAGAGTAGAACATACTACAGCAGAGTACAAGGATACTTTCATACAGTTTCATACAGTGGAACGGCAAACGTACAAGAAAAGACAGGGAATTTCGCTAAAAGGGTAATCGGAAAAAGAAGCTAGATATACGTTTGAAAAATGATGAACGCAAGCTTTCAGAGTGAGACGAAAAAATAGGACAGCTTCCCAAAACAACCATTAAACTTGCAAAAATAGGGCATAGGCTACCATCAGTCCAGTTACGGGACCCAAGGTTAAAAAATAAAAACACGACTTTCTATGCAAATACAGGAGCAGAGATTTCGATTATACAGGAAAATTTTCTTAGCATCAACGTGCTTATAGACAATAGGTATTAAAAGGCTATTATCAGTGTAACTCATGAGGCATGCAAAATAATAGGAATAGTACAAGCTAAACTACACGGATTGGAATGCACACAGCCTGTTGCCCCCATGATTTATCAACTGACGTGAAAGGAATCATAGGATGGGATAACGTATATGAATACGGAGGCCAGATAAGCACTGCCAAAAATATGATTATAATATATGACATAGAGATACTACTGTTAAATCTGAAGTATTTTTAAATACCTGTTAAATTAAAATAAATTGTTTACGCGCGAATAAAGAAAAGCAGAAATAAAGCATAAAACAGCTGTATACCCCTGCAAGAGATTGAAAAAAGAGTATTATTTGGAACCTTTATAGCTAGAAGTAATAAAGTAGAAATAATCGCAGAAGCGATAAATTTGAGTGATGAGATAAAATACGGGCCTGTTCTGGAAGTGGAGCAGCTAGAATACAAAGAATTTTACGGAAAACACTCAGAAGATATTCAAGAAAACAATGTTAAAAGCTTAGAGGAAGCAGTGATGAAGTTATTTGATAAAGAATGAAGGTATTATAGAGGAAAAACCGAAAATTTTATAAAAGATGAAAAGGAGCTGGATAATTCAAAATAGGTGGACAAAATTATAAACTTTACATACAGTTGGATGCAGCCATGAAAAAAGAGCTCGTCAGAAAACTGATCGTATCAAACCCTTACATATTTGGGGCATCTCTTAACAGATATTCACTGGCAATAAAGAATCGAATGAAAATCGAAGTAAAGAAAATACTGGAACGAGGGATAATCGATCCTTCCACCTCCCCATACAGCTCAAACAACTGGAAAGTGGCAGAATAACCGAGGCCAAATAATGGACAAAGGGTGAGAATAGTTACTTTGACTACTAAACATAGTTACAGTAGGTTCATGTTATCCACTACCGTTTCAGAGTGGCATCTTAGAGAACCTAGCATCAGTACGTTACAATACGGTAGTGGATCTCAAATCGGAATTTTTCCAGGTGAAAGTATACGAAGACGATGCACATTAAATAGCATTTTTGAGCTCAGACGGGCATTACCAATTCAAAAGGATGACAATGGGGTGCAAGGACTCGACAATTACATTTCCAAGGGCAATCGCACTAGCACTTTGCAATTTGCAAAGCGCTAGCACGATTGCGAGGCCATAAATTGAAGTGTATCTTGACGACATAATGATCTTTGCTCCTGACTTTAAGGAACACGGGAGATGATTCATGAAATTGCCGAAACGACTGGCAGCTGTGAATCTCAGGACTGAACCCGAAAAATGTCAGTTATTGAAACATGAAGCGAAAGTGCTGGATGACATTGTAGGCAATGGGCAGATAATTACTGATTTAAAGAAACTGGAAGCAGCCAGAAATTACCCTCGACTAATAAACGTAAAGAAATTAAAATATTTTTTGGAATTCGTAGGCAACTACAGATGGTTTATCAAAAATTGTGCACAAATCGCACAACTTCTATCAAGACTTTTAAAAGTAGGCACTGCATTTTAATGGGGTGACCAAGAGGAGCAGGAGCTTAGAACCCTCGTAGACATACTGTGCAGTCAACCTGTACTCATTGCTTCGAATTTGAGAAAACCCTTTATCGTGACGACAGATGCATCAGACTATGCGCTGAGCACAATCCTCAGTCAGGGTGAGATAGGAAAAGACAGACTGTGTAAACACGCTTCATATGGTTAAAAAAATGAGCTTCGTTATCCTACGTGTGATAAGGAGCTTATAGCAACTTAATTCGCTAAGAAGCAATTTAAACCTTTTTAGTGTAGGGGCGAGTTTAAACATTTATACTCATCAAAGAAATTAGACATCTGATTCAATATACTTGAAGTAGAACTTCGAGGTTATGACTTTGAAAATATACTTTACCCGGGCACAATAAACAGGCTACTCAATGCTCTTACCAAACCTGATAATACACAAAGGAAAAAGAGCATCCTAGAAAAAAGCTGTATGAACTAGCTGATCAACAGGAAAATACAGGGAAAGGCAACAGCGATAGACCCTTGGCTAGAACTTTTAAAGTTCAAGCAACTAAAAAAGAAATAATGCAAGGAAATCCTAAAAAAGTGATAATTGAGTGTACAAGCCCGAAAGAATCTTATGATGACGAGAAAAAAAAATTGACCAAGAGATAAACAAGACAGTATGAATAATAACGTAGTCTCAGAGGATGATGCTGATTCAGAATCATAGGAGCTAGACAGGGAAAACTCACACAGTTGGCAATTGCCAAGCAATGAGAATAGTGTAACAATTTCAAAAGTCACAAGAGGATATAAGCCCATTTCACAAGGGCCAACAGATAGAAAGTTGGGCTACTTACTAAAGAACTAGGATTTAAATGGAAGATAAAAGCTGATTGCACACCTACAATACTAAAAAGACGAGATAAATTGTGGAAAGCACGCAAACGATAACTTGATATACTACGCAGACAGGGACTGTATGTTTCAGTTATACCACAGATAATTGGACCGTCAAAGGAAACAATAATAGTGATATGTGATATACCAAAAACGGCAAATACAAGGACAAATTCAGAAATAATCACCAAACAAAAAATTGGCAAGGAAGGAAAAGGAAGTACGGAACAGAACACTAACCCTCTAATGGACAACGAATCACCAAGAGGGCCTGATAAAAATAATCCATTAAAACATGAACTAGAAGGTAGGCCAGAAAGATTAATCTATGAGAGCCTAACGAGACTGTACCTGTAGAAAACATGGCATCACAGATAAAAAGGGAGGCGAAGGCCATTCGACACAGTCAGACTAAATCAGATGAGTAGGAATACCAAGAAAGAAATGAATCCAATCCTCTATTGGAGATTACTCTACCAGACAGGTGGCAGGAATGTCTAAAAGATAAAACCCAAAGGAAAACTCGTGAATGCATACAACCTTGTTGCATACTGCCAAAAACGTCAGAAATACCATTGGAACTACCTAAAAACTGTCTGTTTCACAGTCTTATATGTTTCTTAAGTCTCGGCCTATGATTTAGAGAGCTATGAGCAATGCTGCATAGTTTAATTTTATTACAAAAATACAAAAAGCTCAAGGAAGCAAAAGCCTGGCACCTGGCACTGACTTATGAGAGTTACATTGACGCATATTACATTGCAACAAACAATAGTGAGTTTTATCACCAACATTTAGAGAACATGGGTGAAAATGCACACTGGATTTCTCTTATCCAGAAAAAAGGGCAGTAAAAAATTACTCAAGCAGAAGCAATGAAGACCAAGAATGCGAAAAAGAAGGGAGGAGGATGGAATGAGAAAAATGGGGAAAAAGTGTCGAAAGGCACCTAGAAGTGAAGCAGGAACCAAATGACGAATATGACGAGCCCAGACAAGCATATTAGAAAACCAATGGAGAAAAATATGTAACCGGCAACTAATGAATAAGATAGCTTTGACCAAGTCGAAGTACAGGGCAAGGAGAAAGCTATCCATTTAAATAAAGCACTTTGCGAAACAGATAGTAAAAACGGGAGACCGCAGGACAAGACAGTCATACATATACCATAAGTATAGAGTATGTAGGACGTGGTTACTAATCGATATTTTACCATGGGTGCCAAAGGAAGAGAAAGATCCACCTCTACTACAAAAACTGTACGAGATCAAGGGCCACTTATTCAAGTACTTAGACAATCTAGCGTTTATGACAATGGCAGAAGTGGTACCTAACATAGAGGTCATATGCGTTACACGCATGAACAACGAGGAAAAAAGCGTAGGAGAAGCTAAGGTGACAAATGTGAGAAGAGTAAAACTTATGCACATATATGTAAAGGTGCATTTTAAAGAAACGGCGCTAAAATCTAACATTAAAAAATGTATTAAGGCCCTTAAAAAGATAATAAGGGCAAATAAAATTAAAACAGTTACCATCGTTGAGAACGTAGCGATCCTCAATCTAATCCAGTGGGGATACTTTATCGATACCTTTGAGGAAATATTTAAAGATATTTGACTTGCAGCGGTTCTCTACACAAATACCTTAGTAATTCCACCAGCTGATCAAAGATTTAAAATCATTTTCAGAACACCACAAGGTGCCAACAGTCAATTAATAAGACATACAACAAAATTGCTATGGACCACTATCGAAGGATAATGGTCACAGATGTAAAACAAGTAATTCTGGAATGCGCATCATGCCAAACGTAAGATTTTGTCAAAATTAAAACGAATCAAGCCATGTTTATTACCAATAGACCGAATAAAGCGTTAAAAATTTTTTCTTTAGACTTCAATGGACCTATCAGTAAACTCTTAGCAAATCAGTTCACACATGTACTATTGATACAGGACTGGCTGACGAAATTTATCGTCCTTGCACCTGTAAAAAGAGCAACAGCTGAACAATTGGTAAAAACGATGACATATACATTTATAATATACTTTGGGCCACCAGAACATTTATTATCGGGTCGAGGCTCTCATTTTCTAAATAAAAGCATAAACGGACTCGCAAAACTGTCTAAAATAGACAAAATCAGTAGCATAGCATTCACTCATAAATGAACAGCATCATAAATCGAATGCATCATACTCTTACGGAGTACATCAAGGCCTACGTATAACCAAAATGATCACTAGGACAAAGATCTACCGATGTCCATGCATGCACACAACAAAACGAACCATCAAAGTATGGGATACTCATGGCACAAACTTGTTTTGGACAAAGAGCAAGAATGTTGTCTAGTATAAAATTTACACCTAAGGGCCAAACTTTAATCGAATATTTCGAAGAGTTAGTTGATATTTTGGCAGAAATTAGAACTTTTGGAGTAATAAACCAAGTCCAGGTGAAGTACCGATTAAAATATTACTACGACCACAAATTAAAAAAAAAAAATTTCTTAGAGGAGGAAATGGTATATGTACTAAAAAAGCTATCAAAAAATAAAAACAGTTCACAATACAGGGATCTGTATAAAATAATGAGTATTAATTATTTTTTAAAAATTGTAAAAGTGCAATAAAGCAACAAAATAAGGATAACTTATATGGACAAAATCAAAAAAGTATGCACAGAAAAAGCTTCACTAAAATGTCGGAACGGTGGAGGGAAATTGGTGAAGCGAATCTCAACAGTTTAATAAGCAACAAATTAGGTTAACGATAATATTTTTTGCAGACCCTGGACTCGCTGCAAACATACTATTATACATATGTTAGACTCAGGAGGGCACGTGTAGCACCCTCTAATGAAGAGACGTACTCCAATAAGTGTAGGATTAACTCACAGGGTGATGTTCAAAATGTCTTATTTATGTTAACTATGGATATCTGAGAAGTGGCAATGTTATATCAAATTAGTCTATTTGTTCCATCTTTACAAATTTATTACGTTAGTGCTTGCTACAGTTAGTGAATTTCTTTAACTAAGCAACATTTTAAAACAGTAACGCATTTATATTTCAAAGGTACTTTTTTTGCTAAAATCGTAACGAAATAATCTTCAGAAACATCACCAGAAATCGAACGAATGCACTTTTGCACCCTTTAAACTACGTGGCCAGCTTGATAAACATGCAGCCGATGAAGCTTACAACAAATTGTAATTGTGCGTTAGGTTGTCTGGATAAAATTCTTAATCCGTAATAATAATTATGTAAGAACCCTTTCTTAATCACACATTTAAGTATAAATTCTTTGTTAAATTACCTTTTGCACTTAAGCCAGAAATGTTGTACTGTCCTGGTCCAGGTCCTGGACTCTTATTCTTTATTGTGTTTCTGTAAATAAAAATCAACCTATTAACTTTATTGTTTAACATCCAAGATAATTGTATATCTTACTAATATACGAAGCAAAGTCACAATAAATGTTGTAATTGCTAACTAGGAAAATAATATAACTGATTTTTCTGAAATTTTGCATACTATTTTTTGACACTTCTTAGATGGTTATAGTATGATTTTTTTTTTTTAAATAATGATAATAGTAATAAATAACCTTACAAACTTTCAAAAAACGCTAATTTTGCGCTTTGATTTAATAGGATCTGCTAGGTGGTATCGAAGTAAAATCGAAGCCACCTGCAATTGAAGTCAGAGAGTCTGCTGATAATATTTTGGAGAGAAATATCGTGTACCATAGTCGTTTACTGTTAGCATGTCAACAAAAGATCTGTTAGTCGTGCAGCTGGGTATCGTGGCTACTGGTGATGCTCTGACACTCTGCAATGGGCAAGTGACCTACTTTTATTTCTATGCTGGATAGTCAAGATGACTGAGTGCTGCGAAAAAAAAACATTTTGAACGCTAAAGTTCTCGGCGTAATACCTAGAGTAGCTAGAGAGGTCTGACCAAAGCACAATCAACACTTAAGAGCGTCGTGGCCGTTCTTCCATCCAACCTGGTGCTGCTAAAGTACCTTTTGCTACAACAGCAAGCCAAAGAGAATAAACTTGTGAAAGTCAGGCAGTCATATCTGCTGAAAATATTATCAGCCTCTGACTGAGAGTACCAATACAGGCCCTTTTAAGGTTTATCATACATATACATTCGGTAAACCCTTATCAATCTTATCGGTCCCTTTAACTTACTTATTCAGGGCCATCTAACTTTAAATTGCCATGCAACTCTCATTTCTGACAAATAGTTTAAAGTAAATTCCAATGAGATTTTTCTACCAACAGACTATATAAAACTAACCACTGCTAAACCAAGTTCGATCATTTACTGATGGACATCACGAGTGCAATTGTTCGTAGCAAAGCACAAAACCCTGACCACCAACGATTCTGCATTATACTATCAACTCTAAGCTTTTAACCATGAGTCACCGATTATTTCTAAGGTTTGTACTGGGCAAACCTAATAGTGAAGCTGTAAAGAAGAAATAGACTGGAGCAAATAAGACAGTCTTTAACAGACAGGTGCCACAAACCATTCTCCATCTTAAATTATCAAAACAATTGAGCTCTATGGAAAAAGAAGGCACTTTAAATACCAACATCTCTGGCATGACATCAGGAGGTGCTGTAGTTTTCATTCCGATCAGTCTGATGCTACAACAGTAGCTCATGTAAGACCATCTTAAGTTATCCAGTCAGTAACATTTTCTGGAAACTTTAGTCAAGAATGAGTTTAGCTCACCAGTTCTTTTTATGCGTCAAGAAACTGACGAAGAACGTACATCAGAATTGGAACAGTAGCGTCAAAGTTAAAAAATAAATAATTTATTTAGTGACGATGAGCTTTCCATGATAACCCTGACATAAATTATATAAATCTTTTAGCTATTTAAGTTTGTAAATCAATATGTATTTATTGTGCCACTGAAAAATGGAGTGATACGGCTGCAGGACTTCGTTGCTTTAACGGTAAAGTTTTGTAATACAAGAAAAAATGGTAAATCCTATATTTTTAATTCGTTTTCAACCCTTACAGCTTAAATAAATAGCACTTTACATTTATTATAACGTAAGAAAATGCAGATTAATGGCTTTTTTTAAGGGCCAACAACTATATTGTGGCGTAAGAAATGCACGGTACTTATTATCATCATTATTTCTTATTATTTTTTGACAGCTTATTAATCAATGAAAACTACATGGGTTTGAAACAAAAATACTTTTAATTAGAATTTTTTTATTCCGAGAAGTGTCAAGAATAGATGCAAAATATTAATGTATTAATACACTAAAAATATTTTATATTACGTATCAACACACTACGGTGCTTTACTTAGTTTATCTTGGACGAAGTCAAACTGGGGCCACTTCTAGCTAGTGACACAATACATTAATAATTTATGAATTTCTCTGTACATTATATTAAGGAATGCTTAAAAATACTGACATTTCAATACCGCAGTTCAGGTGGTAATACGTTCTTTATGCGTAAGCAAAAATCCGTCTCAAAAAAAATAGTGTAAAATTAATCAGAAATAATAGTACACAAAAGTTCTTGCCTGCTTCCGAAAGAAAATGCTGGTGATCTGACTTTGTTGGAATCTGGTACAATTTTTCCTAGACAAATGTAAAATAACTATTATTTTTATACTAATTTTATTTTATTTATTTTATTAGTTTTATATATACTGAGTACGTATTTAAAATATTATGATTTCGTTATCAAAAACTTTTTCTTAGTATACTAAGTAGATTTTTTAGTTTCACTTCTGCTTTTGCCAGATGTACTTAAAGTCACAGTCATGATGTAAATAAGCTTAGAATGAATCACACTTAATAGACAAACATGACATTCAATAAGTCAAATAAATACGTTTAATAGGCATTAACAAAAAACGCCTCTGGTGATATTGTTAGAAAAAGGAAGAGAGAGAGAGCCAGAGAGAGGTCAGAACACGGGGGGAGAGAAAGGTGAGTCATTCTCTCGTGGACGGGAATCAAGAGACGTTTGGTAGTAGTCATACAGACTAGTGTCTTTTTGTTGAAAGCATTCTATGTGTATAAAATGAACTAACACGAAAGCAAGCAAAGTCTTCTTGTTTTTACGCTTGAGGTTAACAGTTGTAATATAATTAATAAAATTGTGTTTTTAATGTCTGAAAGTTTTTGTCTCTCTTGCACGTCTTACAAGATACATTTGTTGATTGGGATGCATTCAATGCATGTAACGCATATACCATACGCTTACAAACATACAGCCACATCGCCGGTCTTAGTTACTCTATCTCGACGGAAAATAATTGTAGATTGCAGCCTTAAAAACCGCTAACGAGTCAATCTGACTGATGGCTAATAAAATCAAACTCCACAGTTCTATAGCCTGCAGTGAAGAAGCAGAGATATAAAATGACAGGGTAGCATGAGAAACACATAAAGTTGCCGGGTCGTAACGGTGAGAGCAACAAAGATCGTCCAGGATCTAGATCAGAATTAGATCAAGATCAGGATCTGAGTTGGTTGCAAGCCTATTAAATTTAATATCGCCTCTTAATAAATATAGAGACTTTTTGTTCGAGTTAGAGATTTTTTCAGATGCATTCCTTCCTGGCTTAAGGGTGGTCTGTGGAAGAAGGTTGATGCAGGGACTGTGATCCCGAGACAAGAAAAAGGAGTACTTTATTTTCTTCGAAATTAATACAACATTCCAAGCACTCTAGTGCTTTTCTAACGAGTACGCTAATGCCTAGGAGCTTCTTAGAATAGGTTATGTCACAGCATTAGCTTACATCAATGATATAGGGAGTACCAAACACGATAATCTAAGCTTATTAGCAAATGACTTGTGGGAGTGCTGCAGGAAAAGAGACATTTAGATCTTCGCAAATTACGTGGTGTCGAAAGAGAATATAGCAGACAAGGGATCAAGGACTTTGAACAATGACACAAAGTAAGAATTGTCAGACGAAGCTGTTAGAATATGAGTGAGTGTATGTTAGAAAAATATAAGTAGTGACATCTATTATGAGGCAATAGAACTATGAGTGCAAGATATTACGTATATGTACGTTGTACAGTGATACAGGCCAGGCAGAAAAAACATGGCCGTTGCCGCGCGCGCACGCTCTCACAGAGTCTCTCGGTACAATAAGTCAGGAGATCTTGTAATCTTGATTAATCCTAATTTTGCTGTTGAATATATAAATTTAAGTGTTAACAAGTGTAATATTATTGGTTCACTGACTCCTAGTACGTTAATGTAACATGGTAGCCGAGTCCATAGTAATAAATGTTTAATTGTTACGTGTTGCTTCAATGGGTCGTAAAAATCAATTACTATAGGTTTAAGTAAAAGTGTCAATCCAACACTTATAAAATTGAAAGATAGTGTCAATCCAACACTGATTGAGAATTTAATAAGTTAAGGAAAAGTTTAGTAAAAGTCAGAAGAAAAGTACTTTAGTTAAGAAAATCCTAGAAGATTCGAACAAAGAATGAGAAACCAAAATGGAGAATAAAGTAAAAATTCCGGTTTTTGAAGAAAAAGACATTGAGTGTTGGACAAGAAAAATTTCGATGATTCTACAACTTAAAAAATGCAACGTAGTCGCAATCAGAGCCATGGCAAAAACAAAGAAGCAAGAAGAGTGAATTGAGAAGAACTTGAAGGCGATCAATGCAATATAAGGTGAAATTCCAAATGATCAATTACAGTTCGTGAAATACAATGGAACAGCTTACAAAATAATAAAAAAATTTGATAAAATGTATATAAAAGAGTTTACTGCACTACAAATTTGTGTAAAAAATGAGTTGGAAAAAGCAAACTTAAGAGACTTTAAAAATTCAAGTGCGTTTTTCACTGAGTGTGAAATATTAATTAATGAGATGAAAAGTGCTGATGCAAATGTGACTGAGAAAGAAAAATTAAGCTAAATGGTAAAAATGCTTCCATGTTTATAAAGTTATATTAATGACTTAATCAATATGTTAAAAGAATCTGATCAAACAGTTGAATTCGTAAAAAGTAAAATACAAATGTTTAAATTAAAAGGGAAGAAAGATAAAAGTGAAAACAGTTTAAGTGCGTTTAAAACTGAAAAAAAAAAAAATGTAACATGTTTCTAGTGTGAAAAATATGGACACTTTGAGGCACAATGTACGAGAATGAGACAAAGCGATAATTCATGAAAGCAAGGTAGTGCGCAGCAGCCATGAGGCAGGCGCTAACAACAATAACAGCAGTGGCAAAATCGCAGTGGCTGAATCTGAGGTTGTGGAGCTGGTAGAGGCTCCAGTCAACATTATCGAGGACGTGGTTGGCAGCACAACAATCAACGGCATCAACACAAAGCTGGTAATGTAAGTAGTTTTAATACGGGATTCAGTGAAAGATCTAATAATTTGCGTGTTAAAGTTAACAGCTGTGCTAGTAAGGTTTAATGGTTGCTCAATAGCAGATCATGTTATAGATAATGATCGATATTTCTATAAATCTGTTGAATTGAAAGAGCCTATAAATGTAAAAGTAGGTGACAGGTGTTCTTTAAAAGCAACAAAAGTTGGTAATATTAGGCACAAGTTTAATGTTTATGTTCAAAGTAAAATGAAAAAAATGAAAAAATTTTTTTTTTGTTAAAGATATGGATTGAAATTTAGTAAGTTACGATGAAGTAACAAAAGCAAATAGAATTGTATCGGTAGAAAATACAACGCTACCAAAAATAATGATATTTATACAATGACTAGTGAAATTATGTATAGTGAGTCAAATTCAATGACAAAGAATAAGTTAATAGAAAAGGAAAAATTGCATAGCACACTAGGTCACGTAAATTTTAATTATTTAAAAACAATGTGTAATAAATAAATTCTTGATGGTTTACCCAGAGAATTAGAAGCTCATTACTTAGAATGTGGGTTTTGTGTGGAAAATTAAATGCATAATGTACCTTTGAATAGGGACAGATCATGGGCAAAAGATATTTAGGAAACTGTAGAAACCGACGTAAATGGACCTTGTGGTACTAGTGGTTTAAATGGCAAGAAAATTTTTTTTTAATTTTATCGTGAAACTTTCCTCAAATACATGTAATTCTAATAAAGTATAAGTTAACAATAAGTCACGCTTTTATTCTTTCCCGCACCAAGAAACCCACGTAACAGCTGGTGTCAGAAGTAAGATACAGACGAAAATTTTTTACGGTCTGTTACGTGCGCAAAAACCATTTTGTCTCGTGGAACAACTTTTTTTTCTGATTAATCAATGTAATAAAGTAAAACTAATAAAAAAAAAAAATATCCCTTATCGAAAAAAGTGTCATAAGTGCCAGATGCCAAAATCAGGGTGTCTATCACCAAAATATAAGAAAATTTGAATAAGCGGAGAAAGAGAAATAATCGAAAAAGAAGCTCTTTATGCTGCTGTGAGACCAGTCCAGCAATCAGAGAGAATAATTGCTTATCAAGCCAGTGGAACCACATAGCAACACACGGTACACCAACCCCAAACAGCAGCTACAGACGGGACACGGGATGCACTACACAAAAGAGGGGAACAACAAGGAAAAACAGTAGCTGGCCAATTCACCGAAATATTGAAAGGCCAACTTATGGACATACACAGGATCATCATTATACTAACCATTGTGACAGAGATCTGGTAAGTGAATTTTCGTTGGTTTTTATATACTACATTCATAACCCCTGAGGAAAATACGCACTCAAAGAGATAGTATTTATGCATCAAAATAATTACGAAATCGGAAACTTTAACAACATTGATAGTGACTAACTTAAATAACGTAGTAAATGTATTTTTATCGCCAAAATGTTTTTAAAACACCATGTACCGTAAAATATAGGTAGTTATAATAAGTAAAAAAAAAAAAGAAAGTCGAAAATTTTGTATGTAATAAAACTGAGAATAGCTATAGCAATGATAAAATGTATAGCAGAATTAGCAAAAAAGACAGAACCTAGAGAAAATATTAGAAGTAAGTTAAGTAGTAAGCCCGTGATCCTTGAAATTCTTGACCACGAAACAAAAAAAAAAAAATATGGGATTGACAATTATATGAATGGACAGGGATTAATTATTGATGAATGCGGAAAAAAGCTTGTTATCATAATTCGTTGTATAGCTCATATGTGAATAGGTGTGAGAAAAAAAAGGAAGATTTATTTAAGTGATAATGTACCACAGGTAACTAAAAGAAGGTTAAAATTTTTTTAATATGAGGAAAGTGCGCAAACATGAACAAAAATGTATAGACATAGAATACAGCGAAACGAAGCAGTAGGAGAAACAGGGATATGGCGCTTGAAACCACCCTCTTTCCTCAAACTGAAAGTAATATACAACACAAACAACATTACACGAGCACTACTCTATCGAAAACATACAACCAAGAAGGAAATCGACATCGAGAACGTCGGCGTCGTGGCCTTGGACGTATTACGTACGATCGCATGTAGCTATGCGTGCATGCGCTTCCGCTAGCTTAAGCCCGAAAGGTAGGGGAATAGGAAAGAGAAGTAACTGGAAAAGGAGAGAGAAGGAATAAAGTAAAGGGCAGATGAGCTAGAGAAGCGAGAGCAAAAGGATCAGGTCCGCGAGACTAGAAGTGTGTGATTAAATTAAAAGTTATAAAAGATTTATTACTTGATTTGAATATTGAAGTTTGCAATTTTATTAGAATCTATGAAAATGATTATGGGGCAATAAGCATAGCTAGGTTTAGAAATTTTACTAAAAAGTTGAAATACAATGGAACTCATCATCGCTTTGTAAAGGAAAGTTATGCGAAATTAAAGTAGTTTAAGATACCAACATTGAGATTGTAGTATAAATTCAAGGAGGCGTGGTAAGCCACGTATGTAAATTTATATTGTATACATGTAACTAGTGACATTTATTATGCGGCATAAATAATATTAGTGCAATTTGATATGTATACGTACTTTGTACAGTCATACAAGGAAGGACGACAGAACGTGGCCGTTGCCACGCACGCATCGGTACAATGAGAGAAGAGATCTTGTAATCTTGATAAATCTTTATTGCTGTTGTACCCCGCATTCGAACACCTACCTACACCTACACGCACACGCACACCCACAGTTGCCGCACTCGACCTAGAGAATGGCTCGCTTTGAGGTTACGACAACCCGGTTCGATCACGAGAGCACTTGTCTACAACGACACGCCTTCGATCACGAGCTACCTTACGCATCAACCCACTGCGGTAGGGCGTAAAACGCGTGTGTATTCGAAGCGAAGCATTGTCTGAGTCTCGGGAGTCGGCGAGAAGTCGACTATCTGCTGCGGTAGGACGTAATGCGTGTGTGTATTCGAAGTGAAGTGTTGTCCGAATCTCGGCAGTCGGTGAGGGGCTGGCTGACCGTTGCGGTAGGACGTCGTAGAGTTCGTTTGTGTGTGTGAGTGTTTGCAGCGTTGTCTGAGACTCGGTAAACCAGCTGGTGAAGCCGCCAGTAGGACACCCTGCAGACCAAGAGAGGATGTGTGGTGTATGTCCTCATCATCGGGTTGATGCGTGAGGTAGCTCGTGATCGAAGGCGTGTCGTTGTAGACAAGTGCTCTCGTGATCGAACCGGGTTGTCGTAACCTCAAAGCGAGCCATTCTCAAGGTCGAGTACGGCAACTGTGGGTGTGCGTGTGCGTGTAGGTGTAGGTAGGTGTTCGAATGCGGGGTACAAGAGCAAAGGTGTGTGTGTGTGTACTGCGAATTGCGAGTTAGCGCTGGAGGTAGCATCGATTCTCTAGAAGTGTTCATCTCTTGTAAATGAAATGAAGAGTAGTCTAAAAGTGAAATTCGTGTTAATACTGTTTATTTGTACGAGTGTGAAATATTCACATCCTGATCATTTCCCTCGGGAACTGTCCACCTCCCGACGGACAGTCCGCGCCGGGGCCTCCTCTAGGTAAGGAGTCTACATCAAGAGAGCAGAGTTGAGCCAAGCCAAGGCGTTCGAGAGAGTATTGGGTCGCAGAGTTTTGGTGTTTTAGGTGTCGTAGGTGATGTGATGTGTTTTAGTGCGTTTTATCGGGATGGCTTCGCGTTGACGTGAAAACGTCGATTCGGGGCCGAAAATGCAACGTTACAAAGTCCAGCTTTGTCACCTTTCCACTCTTCATTCTCGAGCAATCATCCTCAGTCAACATAAGAAATCTCGACTGCGTGTTGTGTTCAACGTGGAGCCAAGACTACATAGGTAAAAGAAGCCCACACCTCTTCAGATATACCGATACTTTGCATACTACAAGCAGATCTTTAACTTTTGCAAAATGCGTCATGTTTGTCGATAGATGCACATCTGAAGAGCTAGTGGGCTGTACAACCTTACAGAGTGAGACAACAATACACTGTCACTATAGAGAAATGTGAGTCACAATGATGCCCTTGATAATAGCTCTTAATAAAACTAAAGTGTTAGGTAAGTTCGTTCTGTTGAGTTTATATTTTCTAAGGTATCTCTGAACCATTATTCAAACTGTTAATAAATAGTATTCTTCCTAATGAATCTGTAGCCTCGGAAAGTTCTGAAATTAAAAAATAAAAACGTTAAAGTTTTTTTTTTTATGGTGCAACATACATTTTGTATGACATTTGTAGTATAATACCGTTTAATACTCGTACTTTAACAAAATCAAGCTAAGTGATATTGACTTTTGCCTTAACATTTTTACATATCAGCATAGCAAGGCATGAATGTATTTAATAAAAGGTTTGCATGAAATACCAGTCAAAAGTCAATAATACTTAGTTTGATTTTGTTAAAGAACGAGTACTAAACAGTACTATACTACGAATATCATCCAAAATGTTTGCTGCACCAAAAATAAAAAATAAAAACTGTAACGTTTTATATTTTGATTTTAGAATTTTTCACGCCTATAAATTCATTAGGAAGAATATTATTTATTGACAGTGTGTATGAAGGTTCAGATATTCTTTACAAAATATGAACTCAACACATCAAATTAATCTTACATTTTAGTTTTGATAAAAGCTATTTTTAAGGAGATATCATAATTTTTCAGGATAATATTATTTTTAAATGTTTATTTAAAAAAACCTAATAAAATTAAATATAGCTGATATTAAAAAGTACTGTATAAAAACGAAGTCTCTACAACAGAGCTGTAGTGATCTACAACAGTCCCACTAAATTTCTACTTAAAGTTGCTTAGTAAAAGCAGTTTTAAAGAAATAAATAAGTGCAGAGATTAATTTGTACAAATAGTTCATTGATTTACCAAATAAAATAAATCATCTATAAAAATACAGTTTCAGGATTTTTATCTAAGATGCTTTTTTCTTTTTTCTTTTTGTTTGAGATTTGGCCTCCGCAAGATTAAGGAGGTGTATTGCTGGATTGGCTTCCTCTCGAAATTAGTAAACTTTAATAGCAGGTGAAAGAAAATAAGGCAGGAATAGAAAGATTTTCTCTTAAAAAGAGTTTAATGAAAATAATAAAAAAAAAGGTACAATTGGTTACAAAGTGTATGCGCACGTGTGAGGCACAACTTGTTCGCTCGGAGGTAGCGGCGCGAGAGAGCGAGCTCGAGCCGACGACGCAACGCAGCGCTCTTGAAGCCGCTGGGTGGCTAGAAAAGCCTCCCTACTCCTACCTACCCAAAGCGGCCGCTGCCGAGTACGCACGAGCTACCTGAGTCTCGTCGCTGAGACCATTTTCACTTAGTATAGCAAAAGCCTATACATACCACCAGCCCCGTCGGAGACGCCACGCATACTATAATAATGCGTAAAATAATACATGGCCATAAGTACATTTTTTCGTTTTTGAAATAACAATCAAAACATCAATTATTTCTTATTAACATAAGAACAAATTAGATCCTTTTATCGCTAAAGTGTATCGCAGCTGGAGGATTTAAAGACAATATAAAATTTAGCATCAGCGTCAAAAGTACATTGTCGCAAAACTCAAGAGAGGTTTACAAAGCACATATAATGACAAGTAAAAATAAATGTATTCTACACTCGATTAATACAAGTTCGATATTTTAATATTCTAAAACTTTCGGCAAAGTAGTAACTCAAAATCTACTTATTTTTGTCAAATTGAATTCAATACTCAAAATAATAATTTTCTATCAAAAAATAAAAAAATAGTGAATAAGTAACACTTATTCTCTAGCAGATCGCAACAGTTCAAATAAAGGTTCGCATTATCTTATTTTCAACGCCACCAGCCATAAGAAAAGTTTAAGGTAAATGGTACGATGCGAATAACAATTTGCAACGCAAAAAGTATCTAAGTAACAAAATTGTACGTAAAGAAAATTATCATTAACTAGTTTATAACATAAATTTTTATCGCACTCAGCCATCAATCTTTCGCAATAGGTAACGGGCACAACTTTACCACAGGACGCTTAAAGGTGGAAGACGCGGTTTTAACTCTTGCCACGCGAACAATATCGTCAGCCCCTTTTATAACCTGGACAATTTTTCCAAGTGGCCATTTTGATGGTGGAACGTTGTCATCAATGACAAGGACAATAGATCCAACCTCCAAATTTGGTTCTGAGTTGCACCATTTTGTGCGCTGTTGAAGGGCGCGTAAGTACTCTTTGCGCCAACGATCCCAGAAATGGTCTCTCATCTGTGATAGCAGTTTCCAACGAGCGAGGGGGGACAGCTTTTCGTTCGCAACACTAGACTCGGGCACTAAAAAATCGGTTCACCTATTAAAAAATGGCCAGGTGTCATTGGCATTGGGTCGTTAGGGTGGTAGCTAAAATGAGTTAAAGGTCGAGAGATTAAGCAGGCCTCGACTTTGCAGAGCAACGTGCTTAATTCCTCGAAAGTCAGTTTGGTGTCGCCAATGACTCGACGCAGATGCCTCTTTACAGAGCGCACTCCTGCTTCCCAAAGCCCGCCGAAATGGGAGGCAGACGGAGGGATGAATGACCATTCCACGGTATCATTAGAAAGAGCTTCAGCAGATTGTTTATAAAAGCTTGAAGCCTCGGTGAACATTTGTCTTAGCTGCTTATCTGCACCATAAAAGTTGGTTCCATTATCACTCAATAGCGTTTGGCAACGGCCTCAACGAGCGGCGAACCTTTGATAAGCAGAAATGAATGCTGAGGAGGTCAGGTCGGATACCACTTCCAGGTGGATGGCTTTAGTTGCTGTACACATAAATAAACAAATATAAGCTTTCTGAGATTTTCTCCCTCGTCCCCAAGACATAAGTATACGAACTGGCCCAGCGTAATCAACTCCAGCAGTCAAAAACGGTCTTATACCTGTAACTCTACAAACAGGAAGGTCTCCCATTTAAGGTTGTGCACGTCGGGAGGAATAACGGGCACACCGAACACATTGATCTATTATACGATGAACAAGGGAACGCGAATGGATTATATAGAATCGAGCTGAAAAATAGATTCTAGTTAGAAGTGGGCCACCATGAAGAGTTTGATGGTGTGCGTGTTTGACTAACAGAGCAGACAAAGGACATGCTTTGTGTAGCAAAATTGGACGTTTTTCACTGTAACAAGCCAAGGGCGCATTTTCTATACGTCCTGCTGATCTAAGTATCCCAAGGTCGTCTAAAAATGGTTTGAAAGAAACAAGTCGTGATTTTGACAGCAACCTATTCTCAATTTTAAAATTTAAAATATCTGATCCAAAAAAATTGAGCTGTTAGTATTTAATCAAAATATCAAGGGCTTGACAAAGCTCAAGGGTAGTCAAGAACGCAGAGCGACGCGAATCTGGATTTTTAAGGTTGAAAGAGAATCGAAAGAGATTAGCCGTCTTTCTAACTAATCAAGTAAGAGAAGAGAATTTTACAAGTAAGTCCAGATCTTCCTTTAGATGAGCCGTCAAGGCTGTTACTTTAGTTTTTATTTCTGGAACAATTTCGGGGGGCTCAACATACGTTGGAGTAAGATCATGGTCTGGATTTTAAAGCCAATCGGGACCGTGACACCAAAGCTTAAGAACCTTTAATTCTAAAAGAGTAATACCCCGGGTAGTAATGTCAGATGGGTTCTTAGCAGATTAAATATAATTCCAATTTTTTGGTGGCAATATGGACTAAATCTTTGAAACACGGTTTGCAACGAATGATGTCCATTTTGAGGCATGTCCAGAAATCTAAGCCAAAACAACTCGGGAGTCAGTCCATGCAAAAGTTTTTAATGACTCAAAATGTAGATCCATCTGAACCCGATTCAGTAACTCGGCCAATAATTTTGCTCCGCAGAGCTCCAGCTTAGGGATGCTTAAAACCTTGATTGGGGCCACACGAGTTTTGACAACTAGTAAGGTGGATCGACAGACTTTATCCGATAATAAAATTCTCACATATATTGCGGCTGCATAGGCACGTTCAGAAGAATCACAAAAGCCATGCAACTGGATATGTGAGGCATTATCAGAACTCATACCAAGCCACCTTGGTACCTTTATTGATTCTAACTGAACTAGAGATTCATAAAATTCATTCCATTTTTTTTTTCAAAGAATCACTCAACGGGCTATCCCAATCAAGGTCTAAAAGCCAAGTATCTTGAATCAAAATTTAAGCACAAATCAAGACTGGAGAGAACCAGCCTTGAGGATCAAAAAAGCGAGCTATTTTTGATAATGTGACACGTTTTGTGGGTGGTTCAGTGGATTTTGAAGACATAGCCATTTTTATTGAAAAGGTGTCTGAGTGAGAATTCCACCAGAGTCCTAGAGCTGACACACCTTCAGCTTGAGGCAGGAATTTTGAGTCTAGTTGATTTTCCTTACACAAGCTCGACATGTTTGATGCCCATTTGCTGAGTGAGAAACCGCCAGCCCTAAGGATATACATCAACTCTTGCTGAACAGCAAGAGCTTGAGCTTCAGTATAAGCTCCAACATAAAAGTCATCCATGTAAGAATTATTAAGCAAAATATCAGCATCAAGAGGATATTTTGCTTGTTCATCCAGGGCTAACTGCTTCAAAACTCTCAAAGCAAGGAACGGTGCAGAGGTAAGACCATAAGTTATGGTATGCAAATCAAAACTAGTCAGAGCCTGTTTAGGATTATCACGCCATAGAATTCGTTGCCATTTACGATCTTTGGGTTGAACTAGGATTTGTCTGAACATTTGAACTATGTCTGCAGTAAAAACATACTTAAACATCCGCCAACGGGTCAGAACAACCCAAATATCCTTTTGAAGCTTAGGGCCAGCATATAGACAATCATTTAAAGAGTACCCTGGTGGAGAGGGAGATGAACCATTATATACAACTCGAATTTTTCCATGAGGATC
>NW_019379689.1:192972-203274 GCF_000648655.2 Copidosoma floridanum
TTTTTTTTTTTTTTTTTTTTTTTTTTTTTTTTTTTTTTTTTTTTTTTTTTTTTTTTTTTTATGTATAAACTTAAAACAAATTTCCCAATGTTACATATTTTGAAAGAAGAAACTTTTTCTTAGTGTCGTCCTACAGACTGCGCCCTCCGATATAGTTGAGCGACTCCCGACGCTCATACTCGTTGCGTCGCAAATTTTAATTTTATGTCACGGCTAACGGGAATTATAGTATTCGTATAGAGGGTTGCAGTCACCTTTCTGCTCCGAATTCTACTGTCAGTGCGGTTTGGATTACTTAAAGCTGTTAGCTATTAGTTGCCAACCCTGGTTCCTGCCCATGAGCCCGCGCTTTAGTCTCTGTGGTAAATACTTGTCCTAACACTATTTATATCCCATCGATAGCTATTTATTCAAGTGTAGTACCGTATGTACCTTACCCTTTCTCTTATATTTCCCCTTTATTCGGTTAGCGTTGAGCTGCAAGTGTGGCTCTCTCCTCACATATAAAGTTTATAATAATGAACGTATTTTTTTAAAAATTAATTATCTTGCTTTCCTTCTTGTACAAATGTTATTGCCTATTTATTACTTTTATTTATGTTAGTACTTTTTGTACATTTCAAAATTGTCTATCGCAAATACGTTTTTTTTGTTGTCATTACTTATTTCACCTCGGCTTTACGTTTGCGCATGGGTCGATTACTGATTATGTAAATGGTCGGTTATAATATTGTGCGCCCTATATTGCCTACAAAGTCATATAATATATTCGAGAAGACTGTATAGTCAGATAATTTGACGATCGGTTACTTTACATTTGACTTGTATTTTAGTAGCGACGAGCTTGGAGGTATGAATTAAGGTGGCTCCAGTGCCTAGTGCCGTATCAAAATGGGGAGACTAAAAATTAATGATTATTTTCTTTAAAATATGGTATAAAATTATCAAGCCATATTCTAGATTTTATCTGTTACTTTAGTTAGTCAAAATAAAAAAACAAAAAAGTTTTACGGTGCCCTAATTGATGAACTGTTACGGTACGCTCCTAAGTTCAAGAATGTGGCAACATTGCTCAGCTGTAGTTATACCTATATATATGTACTCTGCAGAATGCAGACAGCTGAGAGCTGACTTGCACTCACAACTGTATACTTAGTCTCCGATTATTTAAAGATTTTGTTTGATAACAAGACACTTTTCTCATGTCATCGAATACTGCGTAATAATATATACAAGATAGTATATTTTTTACACCTTACGGGTTATTTATATAAGTGCAGGAGTAGGTTGTATATCACGTAAACTTGCATTTCCTATCCAACCCGTCTTAAAACTACGATTTTGTAAGCATGATTTCTTACAATTTTCATCGTCAACCTTAATTTTTTTTTTATACGAATAGAAAGATAGGAATTCAAACAATATAATTTAATTTTATTAACCTCGGTTGGGTTATTTATAATTTTAACATTGAGGCCACTGAAGCCACCTTAAAAAGAATCATTTTACAGCCGTGCATTCCGCATTTACGTTTAGACTTGTGTCGTACATTTTTCTAGTATTTTTTATCTTTACATTTTCTGAAACTATGTTATTTCTGCTACTTCCCCTCTCTCTTCTCTAACATGATGAGGTTTAGGATAGGGATTATATGGATATTTCTCGTTTGCTTTTACTCTTAACCCCACGCCGTAGATGCATTTCCTGATTTCGTTCGTTGCTCTTTTGCTGTTTTTCCCCTCAAAAACAAAACTTCCATTTTTTCTCTTTTTTTTCTTTTGGTCTCTGGAGAAAGTGCGCTTTCTAAGGAGTTCGCGCCGTTGTCTGAGTTTCTGAAGCTAAGCTTCGACACTGCTCATGTGACAACATGATTTTTCGCACCACGAGAATATCTGTGTGCTGTCCTCATGTACGCAATTCTGCAGGAGCAGCCCACGTGCACTAATGCACAATTTTGTTGTGTACGTAGTGGCTTTAATAAATACAAGCATTCTTGCCTTTTTTTTGGTTGTTGTAGATCTCTATGCCTTCTTTCCAGTATCAACGCCACTGTTTAAACGAGGGTGGGCTGGTAATGTGATATTGTTGTTCGGGAGGTGTTCCAGGATTCCATGAGGGCTTTCCAGCTGTCCTTCGACAGCCATGTCCTGAGGAAACACTGCCACACGCTGGGTGGGGTTGATTATTACTTTTGAGGTAGATGGTCCGACGAACGGGCTGTTCGTTATTTTACACATGGCAGTCCATTCCATATCTGGTGACGATTATGTGTGACGTTTCAGGTGTTGTGGTTATCAGCATATAATGATGGTAGGAGTGGGATTGTTTTTGATGGAGAACGACAGAAGGAAGAAAAAAGAGAAGGTTAAATCTCCCATACTCGACGTGGGCTCGTGGGCCTTTTCAAAAAATGGTTTCATTTTTCCTGCAATTTCTTTATTTATTTTTCATCATTTCTCCATGCTCTTTTCTACCTAACAATAATTGCTAAAATTTTTTTTTTTTTTTCAATAATAAAGTCAATCGGGTACTAAAGAAAGTTGTTATTTGTTCATTCTTATTTTCATCTGCTAATTTCACATTCTTTGTGTACTTCTCGCATAAAATTATTTCAATTTACAAGTGTATGTCAGCCTATACCTATTTTTTTTCCTTTTTATTTGTCTTTACTATCAATAATTTGTATATTTGGCCTGTGAGTTAATTCTACACCTATTGAGTGCGTCTATTCATTAGAGAGTGCTACAAACGCCGTTCATTCGCTTTGCTTTTTTTTTCATTCACGTTATATCAGATTACTTTTGATTAATGTTATTAATGCTTTGTTCATGTGTACCTCCCCATTTTAGTTGTTGTTTTTTTGTTTTTTTTTGCAAATCTTAGTCTAACGTATGTGAATATCTAGTTCGCGGCGCGTCCGGGGGCCGCGAGAAAAAGTTTGATCGTAAAACTAATTAATCCCTCTCTTCTTGTCATATTTTCGCGCTGGGTCCAATGGCCACGAAAATTTTAGAAAACTGAATTTTTGTACGTATTTTATCAATAGTCTTTCTCTACAAGTGGGTGGATTAATTGTCAGAACATCTGTTTGTTGCGCAGTAATCACTTATTTCATGTTTTCTTTTCGTATGATTTGTTGCTCACTCGCGGCTCATCCGAGGGCAGCTACTTAATGAAAACAAACGCTTTTACTTTCATATATTATACACGTATGTTTTTGTTTATCCTGTCTTCCTATACAATATACTATGTCGGTATACTAGCTTTATTTTTCTTATATTCTGTATTTCTTCTGTCATTTTTATTATTGTTATTATTATTATTATTATTATTATTATTATTATTATTAATATTACTATCGTTATTATTAATATTATGAACATTGATATAACTATAGTCGTTGTACTCTTTTCAGTCAATGGCTTACCGTTGCTTTAAAGGTCCGGTGGGGGTGGTGGTTCAGGTGGGGGCCTTATGCGCTGTTCGTTGGGCTCCCACACGTCAATCCTCATTCCCGGCCTTCCCTCTACATCTCGCATTTTAATGTCAATCATTACTAGAGTCCAAAATTCATTGGACCATCCCTCTAATAAATCATGTATGCTCGGCTCTTCTTGTTTAATTGACTCGATTAGATTCTTTACATGTTTTTTTTCTTCATGATTGCAACCGGCTGTTTCTACGAGTTGCATTATCTTATCTATCCGTTTTTGTTTCTCTAACTCTTCTTCGTCTTTTGTAAAATTTTCTGTTTTCCTTCATCGCTTCCTATTTCTTCGTTGAATAACCTTATTACCGCTTCCCCCAAGCTTTCGACATTGTCCCCTTCAACGTCTTCTGAGTTTTTTCGATAAATTTTTTCGTAGTCTAGCAGCTCTACTTCCGGAATAGGTACGCATTTTATCTCGTCACTTGTATTAATGCATTCTGTGACTATTTTTCCACTAATATTTTTGGCTATAAAATTTCTGAACAATATTCCTTCCTCCGTCTTTTGGACGGGTATCCAGCCACTTTCTTCTTTTTTCATGCTTTCCTTTATTCACGCGTAAATTATTTCTCTCGATTTTGAAGGTAATTTAACAGCGGTATCTCTACGTTATCCAATTTAATCATATTCTCGGCGGCGCTTATCTGGCCCTTATCTGACATGTAATATACACTCTAATCCGTGCAACTGAGCCTGTACTGTACCCAATGTTTTGCGTGCTCCGTGAGTCACGCCAATAGTAGCCACTCGATACTTACTATCTATTAGCATATCTGTGCTAAGAAAATTTTCCTTTATAATCGAAATCTCTGCACCTGTATCCACACAAAAAGTCGCCTTTACATTCTTCAACTGTGGTCCCCGTAACTGGACCGATGGTGGCATATGCCCTGTTCTCGCGAGTTTTATAGTTTTTCTGGGAAGCTGCTCTATTTCTTCGTCACACTCTTAAAGCTTGGGTTCGTCATTCTTTACATATGTGTCTGACACCCTTGTCCAATTACTCTTTTTGCGGGCTCTCCTCCCTCTTCTTGTGCGTTTGCCCTCCCCCCCCCCCGTTGTCTAGGAGTACTTTCACATTCTGCCTTATTACTTTCTATTTTTTCTTGCACTGCGTAAGTATTCGGACTGTTGTGCATCTCCACCTCCACAACTTCTTGCTCCGCCTTTTGCGGCTTCTCTCTCGCACCTTTTTATTCGCTTGACACGCTTTCCTCCGTCTCACTCTCTCTCTCTCTCTCTAATTCAATCTCGGCGTTTGGGGACCACGCCAAACATCTTGCGAGTTTAAAGCAGCCGATCCGTCTCTCCTATCATCAGGGCCGTATTCGCCGTTTCTTTGCTGCGGTGGGCCCCTATCTTATGGTGGTTCAGGTCTTATAAAGTTTCTATTATAGCCATCCCTACTGTCCTGATTTTTGTTGTTGTTTTTATAAAGGTTAAATGTTTTCCCGTTGTTGTAATTATGAGGGTTACCGTAGCTGTGGTTAAAGTAATAATTACTGCCCGTGTGATTGTAGTTATTGTACCTGTTATTGTAATCATTCCTATCATTATAATTGGTATTTCTATTGTTGTAATTGCTGTTTTCGTCATTTGCAGTATTATAATTGATGTTTCTGTTATTGTAGTTGTTGTTCCTGTTGTAGTAGTTATCATTTCTGTTGTACAGTTCCGATGGGCCATTGTTATAGTCCCTGTTACAATTGTTATAATTATTGTAATTATTTTTATGAGAATTGTCATTTTTGTTCCCGTGATTGTAGGCATTTTTGTTGGTATTAGTATTTTCTGTGGGTTGGTTATACCCTTCGTTTCGCTGTCTCTCCTCCTCCTCTCTGTCTTGCTTACGTGAGCGGCAGTCTCTCGCATAGTGTCCCGGTCTCTGACAATAGTTGCAGTTTCCTTTTGGTTCCCTCCCGTTATCTCTTGACGTTTTCCTGTCATTTATCAAAGCCATCAATCTTCGGCATTCCTCGACTGAGAGTCCGGTTCGGCCGTCACAGTATAAACAGCGTTTTTCATTCGCTGCTGCCCCTTGTGCCCCATTAGTGATCTCCGTTCTTTCTTCTTCCTTGCTTGCTAGATTTACTCGTGGTCCCATCTCGGTCGTCATATTATATGTAGGCAGTGCACTCACCGGTATCGCATGCCACAAACTGAGGTCGCTCTCTATTTTTAGTGCCTCTATGATTGCTTCACAGAGGGTCCTCGGGTTAAGACTAGTGATTTTACACCTAAATGTTGGGTGTAGACCATAAGTAAATTGTTTCACTACCTCTGCTTCTACGCTTTCCTTCAGCACCTGTTTTTGGATAGGCAGTAGGTTTGGGTTCGAATCGTGTAGCATCATCAGTCTATTGTACAAATGTTGCACCCTCCCGCCATAGTCTTCTATTGACTCGTTGTTTTGCTGCTTGATTATTTTTAGCCTTGCCATTAGGGTATCCGAGTTGTTTATACTTCCGTACCTGTTCAAAAGTTCCTGGAGAAATTCTTGCACCGTTTTAAACTGGGCCAGTATTGGCGCGAAATGCTTGGCTGCTTTCCCTTTCAGTCTGTTGGCAAGGGTGCCCAAAAAAAATAATTCGTTCTCCGGCCCTATTTGCCGTGCAACCATTTGCACCATTCTCGCGAACAGCGGTAGGTTAATTGGGTCCCCGTCGAAGAACAGGATATTGCTCGTCATATGGCAGAGTGTTGGCAGAATATTTTGTAGTGGTCTTTGTGTGCCGTTTTCGTCGCGTCCCATATAGGCTATCTCCTCACCTGGTTGTGAGTGTAAAAATATATCATCTTCCTGCCTTTGTTCGAGTGATTGTGGGACAGTCAAAGTAGGTTGGTCTCTATACGTGAGGCAAGCCACCGATGCAAAAGCCGCCTTTTTCATCCACTTGAGTTCTTCGCTGATTCGATGATCTCTCTGATTCTGCTCTCCAGGTGACGTTTTTCATCGTTTTCTATTAATGTGCTCTTTATGCCCCTCCAGTCATCATGTATAGCTGGCGAGGTAGGCCACACAAAAATATCTGTATCCCCTGATGTTCTTCGTGGGCCCATTTCTTTCGCCTAGGTCGCAAAAATTTGTGTAGTTCCCCAATTTCGATATTTCCTATCCATTACATACTGCTTTATTTCTATGTCTCTATCTAGTCTATCTCCTTTCGTATTATTCAATTCATCCCCTTTGTTTTTGTTTGCCGTTGACCCAGTTTCATTTATTGTTGTAATTGCTTTGCCTGTTGGGTGAACTATTTCTTTTCTCTGACTTTTCTTTACTTTCGCCTTAATTGAAGCAAAGATCCCCATTACCACTGCTCTTGTTTCCTCGTCCAGTGAATCTAATTTTTCGGGCCCGCTTGGTTCTAATCCTAATTCTAGCATTTGCTGTTCTGTGCCTTCTCTTTGTTCTTTTCTATTGAAAATATCACATATCTCCACCCTATCGTTTTGTACTTCGTCTCTGTTATTCGCAACGTCATAGTTCGTACCCCCTGAAAGAGACATGTTTGCTGCATCTGTGGTTTTGGTTTTCTTAAGTGTATCTGTTTTGCTCACACAACACACCCTGTTCTTATTTGAAAAATTCGGCTCGCTCTGAGTCAGTGTAACAGGCTCCGAGTGAGTGTAGACGCGTGTTATTACTGTATCGGAAGAGATAATGCTGAGGGCCCCTCTACCAGCTCTCGATACGATATATGTTATGTTCATGTCCTAATATTTGGTCCCTTCCACCTAGCTGCAGCAGCTTGAGAGAGAACAGACGGGCTAGAGAGTTTCCCTACTTTTCGTGCTTGATCCAATTTATGGCACTTATCCTCTCCTTAAAACGCTGTTTTCTCTCCCCTCTGGTCTCTGCTGTTTCCTGTTTTTAACGGACTAGTCGAGTTTTTGTGTTATGAGTCACTGACGTTTCTCCCTGTTCTCGAATTCTTTTATCACGTAAATCGTTTTCCCAACAAAAATTCTACTAATCCAACGAGTTTTAAGTCTATTTTATCTCGTGATTTATATTTTGCGTTTAAGAAAAAACAGTAAAAAGGGGGAGCGGACGAAATAATAAATTTATTTATATAATATATATCGTACGTTACACGTCCAAGGCCGCGACGTCGTCGCCCTCGACGACGCTGACCTTTCAATTTATCCATAGTTGACTTGCTTACGATTGTGCGTGTTTGTGCTGTGCTGTATTCTGTCGTCTGTGTTGTTTATGTAGTTAAGTATTTCACACTCATCCTTTCATTCTATTGTAGAGAACCGCTGTTCCCTTTACATTAATACTTTCGCTCTTCTAATCATTCAGTCTTCTCTTGTTGTGTGTTGAGTGTATATCAATATTGATTTTGTATGCGCTTTGCCTTATATTACAATTATATTTGAAATTGCCTCTAATTAGGCATCTGCTTACGACTACTTTACATTAATAGTTGTTTCACATACAAAATAATAAATTTGGAATTATACATTACGTTATTTTACATGGAGTTTCTATTTTATCATTTCCCATACACTTATTTATCGTTTGTTTATTTAGCAAAAAAAAAAAATTCCCCTACAAATTTCTTACCATTCGTTTAAACAAGAAAAGAAAGTGCTTTCTTGTCTTTGTCGTATGGACTGCGCCCCCCGATACAGTCGAGCGACTCCTGGCGCTCATATCTACTTATTTTCTTATTGATTTACTTCATGTGTAGTGGTCGACGGTAGTACTTTTTGTATAAAATTAAACTTAACATATTTTACTGTCATCACGTATTTCGGAAAAAAGAAATTTCTTTCTGAGTCTCGTCCTACAGACTGCGCCCCTCGATACAGTCGAGTGACTCCCGACGCTCATTCTCGTTTTTCTCATTAATATTATTGTTATCATTACTCTCATGATATTATTATCTTATTACTTATATTATCATTACAGAATTGTTGTTAAAACATAGTTATTATTGCCATTGCAATATACTCGTCATTTTACTTATGTATTACTTATTATTTTATATTCCTTACTTTTAGTTATTTTTCCTTCGGAAATGAAAATCGCTGTACTACGTCACGTGTTTTATGCGGACTCGTGACCCTTGAAGGATGTTTCCGTGCTGATTACTGGGATGTTAATTAGGCATCTTGGAGTCTTCTGCATTTTGATGGATGTTGGCTGCGGTGCTGACGAGTTTACTGCCATGGTTCCATCTCTTTCAGAGTTATTTTTACGCTGATTACCTGTGAACATTCTATAACATATTAGTAGTAGGGCCCCCCGATAGAGAAGGTACTTATACATAAGAAAAAGAAACCCCATTCCCGCGATTATCAGTCTTGCCATTAGGTAAACGAGCCATCTGAAATTTGTAACTTCTCTTCGTGTTTGTTGAATTTCCGCGAACCCGCGAGCCTTTTGAATAATCTCCCCTAAGGGTGTCCCATCGGCTAGAGGGTTGATCCTAGAGTGCCCATGTTTATTAATTAACTTAAGTTCCCCTTGTGCTAATAGTGTGTTGACACCATCCGAAACCCTCTTGTTTTTCAATGTTCCGTCTAGTTCTTCTAATATTCCATTGATGTTCATATTTGCCATCCCAAAGTAGGTGGTATTTAGCCTTTCCTCTATATTTGACGGAGCTAATAGTGTTGTGAGCAGCACAGCCTTTATTAAGTCGTAAAATGCCCGTGCCTTTTAATGAAGTTGTCCTATGGTTTGAGCCATAGCACTCTATAAACAGTGGCTCCTCTTGTACTGTTGTAAAAGCCCAAAGGTTTGGTGCATAGAATCGGGCCCAGTATGTATCTTGTACTTTGACGATTTTAACCGAACATTCTTTCCAATCGCTTATGTTGTGCTGTACTATAAGCCGCGCTTCGCACGAATGATGTTGCCTTATCTCTCTTATTGGTTCCGCAAGTCGCAGATAAATAAATCGCTCAATTTCTTACAGCTGAAGACTTCGAGAGCCGTTATTGCCATGTATGTGTTGATTTTTTTATTTATGGCCATGTATTCGTGCTCCGGCCATATATAGGCATAAGTATTTGAACTGACTAGGCCTTCCTGCTTTATCGGTAGGGGCAAAATTCTGTATAAATCGACGTAGTCTTTATCTAACAGGGGGATGCTTATGTGGTATATTAACTGATTGTTTTGCATCAAAATTGTTAATCTAGATGTATCTATTATTTCAAGCGGACTTATCTAAGATCCTGCTACCGGAAAAATAAGCTCAGGTCTGGCTAGTTTTGCCTGTATTCTGGAGTTATCAAAAATCGCAGGTGATATGAGCCTCAGTGATCAGATGTACTAGTCCTTTTGCCGCAAAGAGGACTGCATTTATTATAGAGTCGCAGTCTGTCATGTATTGCTTCACGCTTCCATCCAGTGTATTTATAGCTGCAATTGTTGAACTATCTTTTTTCTGCAAGTCGTTTATGTTTTTCAACTTCTTTATATCTGCTTCTATTTCTTGCACTCTGTGTTCTACATCGCTTACTCTGTTAGACATTAATTCTGTATGTGTGGCCAGAAGTTTTGCTATATT
Source organism: Copidosoma floridanum (assembly GCF_000648655.2). The sequence goes on from NW_019379689.1 coordinate 202,990, forward strand.
ATGTGTACTGTTTTTATTCACGTCGAGCGCATCTGTTAATGCTTCATGATCGCTACTGTCCAACGTTCCGAATAGAAATTTTAGAATACTTCCCTCCCAGGGCATCATTGCTCTTTTACGGCGGTTGTTTATTCCCTGTAGCAGATTTGTTAATTGCTTGTTGGACTCCATTGCTTGCGTTATTTCATCTCCTATTGTTTGTAGTCTGAATTTCTGAGCGGCTTTAGGTGCTAGTTTTTCACTTTTTTTCCACAATTGTCTGCATATCAATTTTAATTTGGGTCC
>NW_019379689.1:233654-244033 GCF_000648655.2 Copidosoma floridanum
GTCAAGTACCAGCGTGGGCGCACAGCAGCCATCCAGGAGGCCGGCACCGTCAGGAAATAAGACAAGGGAGAGCCAAAACACGAAACTACACCCCACCACGCACCCTCTGGTAGCAATATTTTTCTTTGGACACTTTGTTTACGGACACGGAAATGCTTTGGATCGTACTGCTTACAATACTGTCCAGGTAGACAAAATTTATATAAACGGTAAATAATATTACTGCTCGGCGATAAGTTTTATTAAATAGGCCCATAACAAACAAACACAACCAAGCAAACAAAAAAAAAAAACAAAAAAAAAACAACCAAGCAAAATTAAATAAAATGCAGTCGGGAAAAATTGATAACGTTGTAGGTGGGGCGGTGGACCGCTTAGCAGACGCGGAGGTCGTAACAGACAACGGTTTATGGTTACAATTTTGCCACGATCCCGAGGCGGTCAAAGAGTTAGAAAAGTCGAACAAAAAAACAAAAGACTTAATTGGAAAAATTTTTAAGGGCATGAAAACGGTCGTGCTAAGAGATAAGAAAAAAGAGGGCCCTAAGCAAATAATTGAAGGAAACGAAGCCTCAGAATCATATATAGAGCCCCTGCGTAGTGATGACAGTGGAGAGGAAGGGATGAGTCAGATAGGGGGCCCGCTAGGAATCAGCTTGGCAATTGGAGAAGGGAGACAGAGTTGCTCCGGGGATGGCCAGAAAGGGAGGGGGAAGAAAATGAAAGATAATTCCACAACAGGGATAGAAGGAAAGCTAGACCGATGCGGGAGTTTGAAAATTTTAAAAATAACCAGGAGAGGTGGGAGCAAACAACAGGTGGATCTACACACAGATCGCCGCATCACCGGGAGTATGAGAGGAATATAAATTACTCAATTAAAGAATTGAGTACAATAATCCCCACAATACCAATATTTACAGGGGACCCAATAAATCTATCGGCGTTCACAAGGGTAGTAAGGGCAATAGGCCGGCAGGTGGACGACAGAGACGTCCTATATTTTTTAGCAACGCTATCCAGCAGGTTAAAAGGTCGAGCGGCAGCACATTTAAATGATAGAATCACACAGTTTGAGTCTATTGAAGAATTTCTCGAGGAGGTTACGGAAAGGTACGGGGCCATCAGTAGCACAGAGACAGTTATGGCAAAAATTAGGTCGGAACGACAAAGGGATAGGGAATCTGTAGAAGAGTACTCAGATCGCATGCAAAAGTTGTTTAACAGGGCCATGGGGCTTCAAGAAGCAAACCTTGAAGTTTCTGAAATGTTAAGGCAGGAATTTAAGAAAAATATTCAAAAAGAAGTAGTGACCTCATATAAATTAGGCCTTAATCCCCCGTACAACCACGAAGTTTCAATGCATAGGCCCATAACGCTAACAAAGGCCATTACATTGGCATTGAAAGTCGAGGATATGATAGCTATAAAGTCACCTCGAGTAGACAGCAATAAATATGAGAGATGGGAAAAAGAATCTAACAAAAGAGAAGACGAGGTAAACAAGTGTAACTATTGTGGCCGTATTGGGCACAAAGCAGAAGAGTGTCGTTCATTGTGGCACGACATTGAAAAAGGGCTGCTAGTGAAGAAAGGTCGCCGTGAGGAGATCAGAGCACCGTACTATACAAGGTACCAAGATAGGGGTGAAGAAAGAAGAGGTGGAAGATCATATAATGATAGTGGAAGAAGACCCGGAGACTACAGACATAATGATATGGCTCAGGCAGAGAATAAATACAACTACGGCAGTTATGGGAGAGATTTTGAAAGAGGGTATGCTTNTATACAAGGTACCAAGATAGGGGTGAAGAAAGAAGAGGTGGAAGATCATATAATGATAGTGGAAGAAGACCCGGAGACTACAGACATAATGATATGGCTCAGGCAGAGAATAAATACAACTACGGCAGTTATGGGAGAGATTTTGAAAGAGAGTATGCTTATCGCGAAAACAATAACAACAATAACAATAGTAATAATAGATATTATGAGCCGAATAACAGAAATTACGGCCAAAGAGACAATGGTAGGGATGATAGCCAAAATAATTATGATTGGAAAAGTATCGAGCGTTATGAGCCTAGACACACAAATGGGGCACAAGACGCAAGGGAGGCTGAACCTAGACGGGGTGATATCTCTAGTAAACAGAAGCCGAATTTTTAGAACGATGCTCGAAGTACTCCCCCAACATCGAGCATCGGGAAAAAGTGGCTAGGTATTGTAAAGGACCAAAAGTAAACGATGTAAAAATTGGAGAGAAAGGAGAAAAACCCACACAGTCGGAGGTGTGGGGAAAGGAGATAAACAAAAATAAAATTAATACTCGTCAACAAATCGGGCCAAATTAAAAAAAAAATCTAAAAGATAAAAATATATCGATGGGAAAAGAGGACAAGAAAGAAGTCACGACGGTACTAATTAATTATGCAGCAGTAGGACGCAGACCGCCAACAGTAACGCTGGAGAGTGAGGATTTCCGAAATAAAAGATCAGATTTCTATGCTGAAACGGGTGCTGAGATCTCGATACTAAAAGAAAATTATATAAAAGAAAATTTGCCATTGGATGAGAATGTAAAAGTAAAAATAATTGGAGTAACTCATGGAGAACGTGAAACAAAAGGCACGGTAGACACAACGATCCATGGTATGAATTCCATGTAGTCCCGCAGGATTTTCCGATCGAAGTAGACGGAATCCTTGGATGGGATATGTTTCAAAAATACAATGTCGAGGTGAGCGCAATAACAAATACACTTAGCCTAGGTGGTGTAGAAACCCCACTGAAGACGGCAGAATATTTCGAGATAGCAGCGAGATCCAGGCAGGTTATATATGCAAGAGTCAAAAAAGAATTCGGAAAGATTCAAGTTGGATTTGTGCCACTTCAAGATGTGGGAGAACATGTGCATTTTGGAGACTTTTACGGCACTAATAATAAAGGTAAAATATATGAGGAATGCGTGAATTTTTGAAACAAAAAAAGGAGAATTCCAGTACCAGAAGTGGATCTAATAGAGTGCGAAGAAGTGAAGAAAAGGGAAATAACTGGCAACGTGGGGGACGGCGCCAGAGAAGAAGAGACTGCATTCGTGGGCTTGCTCGAGGAAGACAAATTGGAAGAAAAAGAAATAGAAAAAAAATACAGATTGAGATATAAAAGCGTAGATGGGGATAAAGAAATCGACACGTACGCTGAAAAAGACTGTGATATAAAAAGTGTCGAAGAAAGAATTGAAGAAATTATGACACTGATCGACACTGAGGGCTGTAACGAAGAAGAGTTACAGCACGTAAGAAAATTAATATCGATGAATCCGTTTGTGTTTGGGTTGGACGGGGAACCGTTAAAAATAACCCATTTAATTAAACACAAAATAGAGACTACAACAAATAAGCCAGTAGTGGTCAGAAGATATAGATACCTGCCCGCGGTGAAGGAGAACATCAGGAGAGAAATTCAAAAATTGATGGATTTGGATATAATAGAACCGTCAACGTCCCCATATAACTCAAATATATGGATAGTGCCTAAGCCGCCAGAACAAAACGGCGAGAAGAGGTGGCGACTGGTCACGGATTTCAAACAGCTCAACGAAATAACTGTTGGAAGCTGTTACCCACTACCCTTTCAAAGCGACATATTGGAGCACTTAGCGGCCGCTAAGTACATCACAGTAATTGATTTGAAGAGTGGATTCCACCAGATTAAAATTCAAGAAGAGGACGCGCATAAAACTGCATTCTCGGAACCCGACGGGCACTATCAATATAAATGTATGCCAATGGGGTGCTCAGAGTCACCAAATGCATTCCTGAGGGCGATAACGTTAGCTCTAGCCGATCTACAAGGGCGAGAAATTGAAGTATACATGGACGACATCATGGTGTTCGCAGCAACTCTCGAAGAACACGAGAAACGCTTCAAAAAATTGATAGAAAGACTGGCAAAAGCAAACATGACCATAGAGCCAAGAAAATGTCAATTTTTGAAAAAAGAAGCCAAAGTCCTTGGTCACGTAGTTGGAAATGGTAATGTAAAGATGGACCCAAAGAAGATCGAAGCCGCAAAAGAATATCCAAGACCGACAAATACAAGGAAAATTAAGCAGTTTCTTGGATTCGCGGGATATTACAGAAAATTCATAAAAGATTATGCAAAGATAGCGCGACCACTCTCTACAATGACAAAGAAGAATATGGAGTTTAAATGGGGCAAAAAAGAGGAAGAGGCCTTTAAAAAACTAGTGGATGCGCTATGTTCAGAACCTGTATTAACAGCACCGGACTTAAGTAAACCGTTCATTGTAACAACAGATGCGTCAGATTATGCCATCGGGGCAATCCTTAGTCAGGGAGAGATAGGTAAGGATAGACCATGTGAATATGCGTCACGGTGCCTCAAGGGTAGTGAACTTAGATATCCAACGTATGATAAGGAGTTGCTAGCAGTAGTTTTTGCAAAGGAACAGTTTAGACCTTATCTGTATGGCAGGAAGTTCACGGTGGTTACGGATCACGAGCCGTTGAAACATTTTAACACGTCCAAAAAACCCGACATTCGGTTCAACAGATTAAAGGCAGAGTTGCGTGGTTACGATTTTGATATAATTTATCGCCCAGGTATCTCAAACAACGCACCAGATGCTCTTTTAAGAAATCCAGTCGTAAAAGAGGGCGAAAAGAACCCAGAACTACCGCGAATAGAACTGTATCAAACGGCAGATGAACAAGAGAAGGAAGAGGGTGTAGTAAGTGATGGCCCACCAGCGCGTATGTTCAAAATTAGGGCGAAATCAAAAATACGGATTGACGGTAAGTTAAAGAAGGTTGTAGAGGAATCAGACTCAGATTCATCACATAAAAAACCCAGGAAGAAAAAGACTGAAGTGGAATTGTGTTCGGAAGAAGAAGTTGAGGAGAAACAATAAACTTAAGAGAAAATCTTATCGCAGAGGCCACTGAAGAATAAATTAGAGCACATGAAGAAAGAGAAGGGCTGGATAAAAGGGGTACAAAAAACGAGCACACCTTATGTCGTCATAGACCACCAAACAAGGCAAAAGCAAAGGAAGAAAAGATAAAGGCAGCTCGACACTCTAAATAGAATTACACAGAATTTTTTTGTCACTCCTGTAAAAAACACACGGACTGAAGAAAATATAATAGTGAATTGGAAAAAAATACCAGAAATTGAACACAATAATTTCGAGGAAATTGAAATATGCTTGAACGGATCAGAGCATGAGAAAGACAGAGACGACAGTAGGGAGAGAAGCTCAAAAAGTCGTAGTACTTCGGAGGATCGAACGTCCGGGGAAGAAAAAAAATCAGAAAATCCACGACGAGAAAGGCAAAAAGAGTCTAACTATTTTGCAAAAAAGGATCCAAAAAAACTTAACGACCTTACCAGCATGTTACAAGAAAAGACAGATAGACTCAAAAAAAAAGTTTTTGTCGACATCAGAGAAAGAGAGGTAGAGGGAAAACCAGGAGTCAGAATAGATGTATGGGAGGTAGAAGATAGCAGCAGGGATTCAAGTAAAAAAGGTGATCGAAACAAAGAAAAAGAGGGAACAGTAAGTACGGAAGATAAAAGTGAGGAAGAGAAAAGTGAAGGCAAGACCAGCAGCGAAGGAGCAAATCTTTCGTGGGATAATCAGGGAGAAAGGCTATCCTTAAATCATGGTGAGACGTCTGGGGCGTTCGATAATTTGAATGATGAAGAATCAAGCAAAAACAACCAATTGATTTCAAACGATGCACTTAATGAGCAAAAACGTGGATCAGACGGAAATTGTGCAGAGCCATGGAAAGAGTGGGATTTAGTAGATGTAAAGGGCGATGGTAATTGCTTGTTTTATAGTCTTATTGTACTGTTCGATCTGGACTTAACAGCAAAGCAGCTAAGAAAAATCTTACTGCATTCTGAACATATTAAAAACTGCGTCGACCCGGAAAACACTAAGAGAATTTTGAGGAAGGATTACGAGTTTGGGGATGGAGAGTGCATTTTTGTCTTTTCTCAGGAGTTCAAAAAGAACATATGTGTGCACTACGTAAATGGAGATGGACCTCCAATGTGTCATCACTACACAGGAATAAAAGGAGATGAATATGAGCACATGCGGTATGAGCCGGAGCACTATCAGGCGCTCTGCGAAAAAGGACAAAAACGCTATAAATCAATGGATGAATTATACAAAAATTCAAGTGATGAAGACAGTAAGATAGTACGAGGGACGAGACGAGCAACATTGAGGAAAAGGAATGAAAACAAGTTCCCATATACGAGACAGAAAATCAAGGGTAGAGTTAATAAGAAAACAAAGGAAGACAACAAAACAGATCACGAGACGAGTGATGAGTCAGATTCTGGATCAAAAGAAAAACGAATACCAAAGAAGCGCGATCCGCCACCACCTCCACCGGAACCACCGGATGAGCCTAGCCCAATAGCGGAACAAGAAACACCAAAAATATCAGATGACGACGTAAACAATGAAAGTCACGAAAAAGAAGTTAGCGATAATGAAAATGGAAAGGAGTTACTTAATGCGAACATGGTGGCAGATGATAATGCCGAAAGCACAGATGATGGCAAAATCAATATAAGTATACCAGGTTTAGATAGGTACAGAGCTTGCCGGACACGACTACCAGTACAAAAACCACCCTGGAAGCCAGAGGAAGATAAGGATATACCACCATTCCAAAGGCTTAAGAAAATAAACGAACACCCATTTAGATACATTGACAACTTAGCCTTCTGTACAATAACAGAAAACATACCGGACACAGAAGCCATAGACGCGCTTCACGAGAGAGGTTATATAAATCCAACAGCCATGAATAAAGAAAATAGGAGGGTTGGAGAGGTCTTCCTATCTAGAGCAAGAAAAGTATCAGTAATGCAGTTATACGTGAAAGAGCACTTTGACAGTGCGGGATTAAAATCGGATATTAAGAAATGCATATCGTCTTTAAAACAGCTCATGTTGTTTAACAAGTTGACGTCAGTAGGTATTATACGAGATCTAGCAATACTAAGCGTATCACAGTGGGACTATTTCGCAGAGCAATTTGAAAACACCTTCGAAAACACAAAAATATCGGCAGTGTTGTACTTGAATAATTTAGTAGTACCACCAGTGGAGCAACGATTTGATGTACTCAAAGAATACCACGAGTCATCGGTAGGAGGCCACAGAGGTATGAACCAGACTTACAACAAAATTGCGAAAGACTATTACTGGCGAAATATGCGACCGGACGTACGTCAGTTCGTGTTAGGTTGTGAATCATGCCAATCTAAGAAACTTGTTAGAGTAAGAACAAAACAGGCTCTAGTTGTAACAGATACACCAGCTAGGCCATTTGAAAAAATATCAATTGATTTTTATGGCCCGATAAACAAACCATCGGCTCATGGCAATAGTCACATATTGTCAATTCAGGACTGGCTCACGAAATATATAATTCTTGTACCAGTAAAGAGAGCGACGGCGTTAGAAACAGCAAAAGCACTTTTAAACAGAGTAATTGCATTCTTTGGCGCCCCAGAGAAAATGCTGTCAGACAGAGGTACACATTTCCAAAACAAACTGTTGGAAGAGTTCGCAAGAGTATTTAAAATAGACAAAATGGGAACAACAGCCTTCCATCCACAGAGTAACGGCGCAATAGAACGAATGCATCATACATTAACGGAATATTTAAAGGCGTACGTAAATGAAGATGACTTTTGGGACGATCATTTGGGCATGTGCATGTGCGCTTACAATTCGACAAAACACTCAGCAACGGGGATAGCGCCTCAAGAAGTATTGCTGGGCTACCCAGCCAGAATCCCATCTAGCTTCAAGAAAACCATGAATGAACAAACGTATGATGAATATGTAGAGGACGTAATAAAAACACTGACGCGGCTAAGGACAATAGCAGCCATGAATCAAGTTCAGGCGAAGTACAGGTCCAAATATTATTACGACAAAAAATTGAACACAAGATTTTTCATGGAAGGGGAAATGGTCTATGTTCTTAAAGAGCCGAGAAAGAAATATGAGGATCACTACGAAGGACCATACGAAATCGTAGAAATAAATTACAAAAACCACAATATAAAACTGAAACGTGACAATGAAACAAGAATTACACACGTGGATAAAATCAAGAAAGCATGCATTATAAAAACCCAATTGTTAGATAATAGGGAACTCGGGGAATAATGCAGGATAACAAAAACAAATCGCATAAGAGTAAGAAGCAAATAAAAAAAAAATAAAAAAAAACGAGATATCAGGAACGACAAGACCAAAATAGTGTACTTCTCTCGTAAGCGTGGCCTTCGGACAACTTACGAGATCAGCAATCAAAACGGTATGAATAAAAAAAATACAAATCTTGTGTTTCAGGGCTGGAACCATGCCGGTGACACAGCAACCTGGAGAGATAGAGGAAATTGAAAGAAACCCTGGAATATTGGTGGAGAGCTTGGGCCCAGTCCAAGCAGTCGCATCAACTTGGAAAATGATATGGTATGTAGATTGGAATGACGTTGTCAAGGAGGTAAACTCGTTTTTAGACGCGAAAAAGCAAGCAAAATGGAAGTGCAGGGTGACGATAAAAAAGGAACACGAATGTATAGAACAAGTAGAGTACACGGCAGGAAAAGTCCTAAGGGCCTTGGATAGGGTAAAAGAGGCATATAGAACAGTAGTAGGCCAAAAGATCGATGATCAAAGCAGGACGGTGCAAATGCTGCAGGGGAATGTGACTGACGTGGAAAAAGAGAAAATACAAAAGCTAGTAGAGGTGATCCCGACTTACACAATGGAAACAACTAAGTACTTAACGGAACAAATTAGAGTCATAACATGTGGAAACCATGAACGATACCTTCAAGATATAAAAACGTTTAAAGATAAAGCTGGAAGAATAACGGAGGAAGGTTTAAAAATATTTGCAGAGTACTTCGGCAATTATGACAGAGTTACAGAAATGGTGGGCGAATTTGAACACTTAGCCGAGAAACTTATAACAAAATTTGGAACAACGGTGGACATAATATATTTGGCAAGTCGGGGAACGACACATATATCAGATGCGGCATTGAGAGCGATTTTGGAAGCAAAAATTTTGGCAGAACAGCTGAGACCAGATTTACAGTTCCCAGTAAGCGAAAATATAACTACAGAAGAAGAAATTGGAGAAATCTCAGAAATAACGACCATGGCATTTAACGGCAGAATAATATATTACATACGGATACCACTGGTTACGAAAGAAAAATTGGACCTTCTTAGGATGTCATCATTGCCAGTGGAACAAAAAGGCTTAAATACTACGGATTTAGTGGCATACTTGCAGCCAACATACGAATACATAGCGAGCAGTGTGAGTGAGAAAAGATTTACGCCAATACCGCAAGAGGTGATAAGACTATGTAAAAGACTAGGAAAAACACGAATATGCACACAAATGGAGCTAACACAGGAAGTCGAAGAGGACCACCCTTGTGAGATACGTATCATATTGGGGATTGCAGTAAAGAAACCAGAAGAATGTCCGATAATATTAGCCAAGTTAAAGGGCACATTTGTACACGTCTCCATGCTAAAAACGAACATGCCTTTACCGCCACGAGAAAGGACAAAGTCCACATACAGTGTGAACACACCGAATTCAAGACACTGAAGGTGGTGGATTCTGGGGTAGTCAGCTTAGCAAGAGACTGTATAGCTCAAGCATCGAATACAAGACTGAATCCAGGACAAGAGGAAGGTGAAAATCGCATAATGAAGCTTGAAAGCGCAAATCTAAACTTGAAGGAAATACTACAAAAGGTGTAAGGGACTGAAGGAGGTATGTTGTTGGAATTAATGGAAGCAGTGATAAAAAGAGACGGACTACAGGAACTCGATAACCAGGAGCACGGACTTGACGATAGGATCAAAACATGTACTAAGCTAGTGGATATACTCCAACGGGCACACGAGTTAGTACAAACAAAGGAAAAATTCTCAAATTGAAAGGAATACGCATTGTTGGCAGTGGAAATAGAACTAGGAGTGGCAGCTGGATCTTTTGAATTTTTAAAATGGGGGGGTCCAATAATACTTAAAGGTTTGAGAATGATTACAGGCGGACGGGAGAGGAACCGCGGAAACACCAACTCAGTACTACAAGACTTGTCAACCCAGAGGGCCATGGTTAATACACGAAAGGTGCAAGTGCTACTGGGCGAGCGGATAGGATCAGAAGGCAGAAGACTACCAGCTCAGTTAACAACTAATCCGCGATGATTATTGAGATCGACGATGTAATAAAAAAGGTTATACATAAGATGTTAACAGATTTTAAAAAAAAAATAAA
>NW_019379689.1:245004-267460 GCF_000648655.2 Copidosoma floridanum
AAAATATCAATTTATTTGAAAATACATTTTTAAGCTAGTTACTGTTGTTTTAGTATACTTTACGATATAAATTGTGAAAAGTAAAATAAAATCTACGCTTTTTGTTAATGATTTGTAATATTTTATGATATCAATTGAAAAAATTTTAAGTTCTTCAAACAAACGTATTGTTAATAAAGTATAAAATTTTTACGAGACATGTGTGCGTGAATTAAGACAAGCTAATATGTATATTTATAATTATTATGTGATTCCTGTGACTAATTTTGATGACCTTAATAAACGTATAAACGGGTGAATACACATCATCACTCATAGATTAAAAAAATGAAATAGTGAGTAGTTAACTGAGGGTATATTTCATTCTGAATGATAAATTGCTTTGTAAAAAAAATGTACTTATTAAAATAACGTGTTATTTTTCGATTTTTTAGTTTAGGATCAATTTTTATCGTCTGTATTATAATTCTAAGTTTTTTTTTTAAGATTGATCATTTGATATTTTAAAGGACTATAAAGGACATTTGGATCGAAAATTTTTCCTGTTTACGGGCAGAAAGTACTGTGGCAAGCAAAAAGTGTCCCGAAGGGTTCAAAAAACTACTTTTCGCTCTCATGGCATTATATACTATTGAGTAACATAACAGATAACATATTAAATTGAACCACGGAATTTTTTTCTTACAACTTAAGCGACTTTAGCTCGGGACGCTTAACTGTTGTTAGGATTATTTAGTTAGAGTTACTCGAGATTTTTAAACAAAATTTTTAATAAAGGTTAATAAAGTATTTAGATTGAAATTACAAAGAATACTTACTCGTCTTTTCTTCTAACGACATCATGGATGTCTTTGAAATCATCAAACGTAGAAGCAGCAAGTTACAGCAACTCTTAGGTAAAATTGTGCCGTATCATAAAAAGAGGATCAGCTAAATGATAATGTACACCAGTTACTTCATGGTCAACGTTAAGAAGACGATCAAGATGTTCGAAGTATATTTTGGCGTTACAATTTCTTGTATTTTTTTGAGAACACCGTAAAATGGTTCCACTGCCTCTTTTATCAAGATAGTATAGATATCCTCCATATAAATACCTTGTCCTGTTTTCATGTTTTCCTATGATGCGTTGCATTTTACGCTAAAATGTATAATTTAGTATACAAGACAATTTATATTCACCATTTTGTTACAAGTGATAATTTCATTACATTTTTTTTCATTGATTCATGTTATACGAATGTATTTAAAGTAATACCATCAGAGCTTCACTGAATATCATTTTAATAAATATTTAATAGAAACAAAATTAGCATACAACAAGGCAGTACGTTATTATTAATCTCTCTTTGTTGAGAATTCTCTGTGCACGAGCTTTATTTTGGTTGTTAAAGTGTGTAGAAATAAACATCCAACTTTTGTGTGTTAAATTAAATGTCGAGAATCGTTTANGAATGTATTTAAAGTAATACCATCAGAGCTTCACTGAATATCATTTTAGTAAATAATTAATAGAAACAAAATTAGCATACAACAAGGCAGTACGTTATTATTAATCTCTCTTTGTTGAGAATTCTCTGTGCACGAGCTTTATTTTGGTTGTTAAAGTGTGTAGAAATAAACATCCAACTTTTGTGTGTTAAATTAAATGTCGAGAATCGTTTAATGTGAGTGTGAAACACACAACCCCCCCTACCCTGATCATTATTGTTTATTTTATTTCTACGAATGCTGAGTGTTTTCTCGAGCCAGTAACCAGCGGAAGAGCTCTCTGGAGTAAAGTATCCAGTTAGAAGGGAGAAGGTAACATAGGTTACGTATTTGTGATGTACCGGACAGCCTGATCCGGGTTGAATTGCCGCGTTACAATTTATGTCAAGCAGTATTAAATTTAGTACCAATTACTGTAATTAGATCCTTGTTTGTACACAAGATAGCTCTAGTGTACTATGCAAAATTGATTAAATTCATAAAAAAATCATTAAGTCACCTTTTCTAATTTTGAAATATTTTTGGTATCGGATTCCCGTTAAACAAACAAAATCATCACAAGCCACATTTTTTTAATTTATTTTTTTGAGATATTAAAAAATTTTTTAATTAAAAAACTACTTACAGAGATAGTTTTTCTGGAAGCTTCTGGTATTGTCAATGATTTCAGCCATCTAATTGGTTCACTTGAAATCTATGTAAAATACGTAACGCCTGATAGAAAATGAATAATTATTAGTTTTCAAACTATTATACTACAATGTAATAGTGCAATAAATAACTTTCTTTGTCGAAATCAACGAAGGACAGAAAGTTGGTTTAAGCACAAAAAAAATTGTCACTTGATCGGCAATTATCTTACAACTATATATTTATTACTATATATTACAATTAAACAGTTGACAAAATGACTGTCGATTAAACAGGTCTCCGCACTTTCGACTGCTGTATAAACACCCGAGGCACTTTGTATCTGTAATTTGAATTTAGAACTAACTTATCGACATCAATAGAAAGTATAGTCTCGAGTATCGTTATAAATACAAATTATATGATGGATGACTCACTTAAGCTCTAAATTAGAAATTTGTTGAGCAAGAGAGCGTTATATGTTTTTCAACATATTTATTTACGCTAAATACGGGCAAGATAATCAAAAAATTTTGTAATTGGTCGATCAATCTGAAAGTCTCATCTAAAGTTTATTTCGTATATATCTCTTTAACGGTAACAGATAGAAAAAAAATTAAAGTCATGATACAGGAATGTAACATTTTTTGCAATTGCAGCCGAAACACGGAATTTTTTTCGACTGTACATAAGAATTTAATAGTAAAATAAAACAGATTAAACATATTAGACTCGCACGCTTAGGAAAATACAATGGCTCCGTTATGTACATCTTCAGCAAAATATATCCCCAAATGTTTTTCGTTCAATATTATAACCTAAGAATTTATACACGTATTCTTGAGACCTTATTAAACAATGTTGTATGAAGAAATATTTAAATTTTGAAAATTCATACCAGACTTTCTTTGACTGAATGTGCGTGTTGCATGTTTTTAGGTTATTATTATTTGTGCCTGAAAGATAATTTTTTGGATTATCGGATCAATACTGTTGTTATATAGACACTATGAGCAACATTTATAATTTTTTAAAAATTATTTAATGTGTTTATTTCCAAGTACGGACGAGTTGAACATATGAGGCCACATTGTCATAATCTATTTGTATATGTGAACAGTGGGGGGAAATTTTGTTGGGCACCCGATGATTTTTACTGTGCGTCATGGTAAAAATTGACTAAGTTACGTAAAAATTTCCGTGATGTCACTTTGTCCCACGTTTACCGTCTGCACAGTAATTTTTGTAGGGACAATCACGGAAAAATTTATAGTTTTTTTCTCTCAGTGTATTAAAAAACAAGCTGTCACATGAGTTTGGTGCGGTAGGAAGTCGTTTCAGAAAATCCTAATAAAAGTGACTTCGTTTAAGTATGGCTTGTGACGTGGTAGCTGAAGCTATCACGTCACTATATACCTATATTTTGGGCGAGTCATTGGCGGCTACCGAGTCCTATGATACTGTATATATTTTACATATGTATCATTTTACAACACATTCTTAATGTGTGTTCTCGGTGCCGTGGACTACGAGCCAGAGGAGAGAGAAGGACCGAAAACCAGAAAAGGGATTGAAAGAGTGTGTGGTAAGATTGGGTGAGCATGTGTGTAAGGTAAAGAAAGAGAGAGAGGCGAGGGCTCGACACACGTCGGAGAGGTGTGAGCACCGAGCGGCCGCGTCAATTCCCTAGTTTTTGGAAACCTCCAATAATTTACCGGTTTTTAGGAGTGTTAAAGATTTTTCGTATTCACGGAAGGGGCGCGCGCATCTGTTAAAGTGTACTGCCATAACGCAGCAGTACCGCGAGAGCCATCAGATAGAGCAGAGTCAAGGAGAGTTGTAGCAGCCACGATCGAGAGAACGCGAAAATTGGGACGAGTATCCGCGAGAGCCATCAGAGAGAGCAGAGTAGGAAATAAAAGTATTGGTGATGGATAGGAAAGTAATAAGGCAGAGGAAGGGATTGTGGAGAGCGAGGTCAAGGTAGAGTTCGACAAGAGAGAGCAGCTGAGGCTAGGGAAAAGGGGAATTTGCGAGAGACCATCGGACAAGGGCAACGCGCAGAGAGAGAATGGCCGAGCCGTCCGGACGAGTGAGACGAGTTCCAGGTAGTCGTACCCTACAAGGATAACCAGGAGGTAAGTGTGCTGTAAATAGTGCACCGGGTGGTATACGAGATAGTGTTGGGACGATCCGAGTGGGCGCGGGTGAGTGTGTGTAGGCGTGGAAAAGGGGGTGTAGTGGTGGGTAGAGGCGGTGTCAGGGTGTAAGGCACTAGAGAAAGGTCGAGAGACAAGAGGTGTGAGTGGGATTGTGTGCGTGCGTGTGCGTGTGAGTGAGAGATTTAGGTACGGGTCATCGCCAACTGAATAAAGGTTAAGGCCGGAGGAGGACGACCAGGAGTTGCTCAACCCAGGACATCTACCTCGAGGACAGTGGATATATAAATCTACTTATACAGAGATATACAAATACTTGGTTATACAATTTTGAGAGGGAAAGAGAGAGAGAGAGTGAGAGGTGGGACTTGTAAAGAGTAGATAAGGGAGAATAAATAGCGCACGCGCTGTGAAAGTGATACCAGGGAGTTATTTTTTTGTAGTTGGTGCCCCGAGGTCCCCTTCTAGTTTTTTTTTCAGGAGTGTTCGGCGTTCCCGAGCCGAGTACCAGCGGCAGACCTCCCGGAGGAGAGGAATCCAGTGGAGAGGGACGAGGAGGAGTAAGTAAGCGAGTTTTGTGAGAGAATTCGGGACGGCTGTTTATTCGGCTGAAAAATTCTCGTTACAAATGGCATCCCTTTAAGTGGGGAAGTATGCTGCAGGATTAGGAAGGGATTTCCGGGGCCTAAAGTTGAGGTGAGATTTTAATGTGTGGGTGAAAGTGTTGACGAATTAAGAGTGTTGCTCGGATCGGGGAGTAAATTTTAAGCAATAAGGCAATTAGTAATTTTAAGAATATTTTTCTTTATTTATTATATATATATAACTTTCCATATTTTGTTTTGTGGTGTTTAGAGACCGTCGGCGACAAGTGCGGGTAGGCGACGATACGCAAACAGCGTATCTTCGTTAGGTAGGGTCGTTCAACATTTGGTGTTTTCTGGGGTTGTAGGGTAGGAAACAAAATGGCGCCGCATGAGGAAACAATGCAGGCACTTATAAATACACGGGAGTTGCGCGCTTTCAGGTGTAGCATCAGGAGAATGCCGCTAGAGACACTAGAGGGCGAATTGTCCTTGAGGGGATTGAGTACCGAGGGGACAGAGGCCGCTGTGAGAGACAGGTATCTCCGAGCATTGATGTTGGAGATGAAACCAGATGATGAAAGGGTACCCTGGTACGAAGAGAACGTGCTTGCGGACGGAGAGGAGGGGAAATTAGAACACAGTACTCCGCGGACGACCCAACTCAGTACCGCCGGCGAGTTGATACAGAGGAAGTTAGCACGTACAGAGGGATCAAATTCCGAGAGAAGAGAAAGTCTGGTGTCTCCGTCGGAGCCAGTGGCTACGGATTCAACGAGAAAGACCCAAGGGTCAGTGCCAGGGAGACGGGGGAGCGGAAACGCGAGCGCGAGTAAATCCGGAATAGAGGATGAGTTACGGCGATCGGATGAAAAGGGGGCTAATGTATATAGGCCACTGACAGAGTCTAGGATACAGACCGTGACGACGACGACGTACACGACGACGTATACGACGCCCGTCACCACTTCAGTAATAGGGGGGGGGGGGAGAATAAATCGAAACCAGGGAGGGAACAGATGCGAACGATTACGATTGATCCTAACCTGCAGAAGTTGCTGATGGCCGGCCTCCAAGGGGAGCAAACTTTCAGGGCGACCACCTACACCCTTGGTGGGTGTTTCCCTGCTTCGCAGGGGCTATCCCAAAAAATGTAGAAACATCTCGCGGAAGATCCTTCTAAGTCGACACTAGGGAATATAGCACTTTTGGGAACTCCACAGGGACACCAGAGGGCCAACAAGGCAGCGTCAGGGGATAGTCAGGGTCTTATAGGGGACGATAGGGATACCGGAGAAACAAATCTGGCAACTTCAAAAGATAATCGGGTACCACCTAAGGAGAAAAGGGGAACCCCGAAGATTAAATCAATCACTCAACAGTCAATATTGAAGAGATTCGCGCGGGACTTCACTTTACCCAGCCGAACTGAACGGAGCGAATATTTTACTCCCGAACAGGTAGTAAAAGCGATTGATGCAAATTCGGAGGAGAACGACTACGATAGCGATGGGAGGGCCAGCGATCAGAGTCACTGGGCCGAGGAAGAGTATAGGATCGAATGCGCAAGGATCAAAAGAGAGTTGGTGGAGAGACGCAGAGCAGAAGATAGGAGAAAAGGTTTTTCGAATAAGCAGGGGTATATTAGGACGAATGAGGGTCAGGGGGAGGAACCGACGAGCGAAGAGTCGGGTACTGAGAAAACTTAGTTCAGAAGATTTCCGCTCCCCCAAAGGAGGCCGGGGTATAGAAAGTCAACGAGGGGAGTCAGCAATGCCAGTGAGGTAAGGAGAGTGGCGGAGGACATGGATCAGGGTGGCTCGGGAGGGGATCGGCGTAGTTTAAGGAAGCCACCTCCTTTATTCCAGGATAGGAGGGTGTAGCCGAAGAATCACCAAAAGCCAAGCCTGCAGAGCAGGCATTTAGAAATGACCCTCGACAACGACCTTCCCCCGGAGAACCATAGGCACGCAGACCACCGAGGGACAAGGTCCTGGCCGGAACTACAGTCCCGCCAGAGGAGACGAGCACGCTCCCCAGATAGAAGGCGTGATGATCGACGCGAATCCAGAGGAAATAAGTGGCTTACTGAAGATCGGGGACAGCGCAGGCCAAGCCTCGGGGCCGAGGAGACTCCGAGCGAGCGGAGTAGCCCCACGGAGGGTTATAGGACGAACGGTCCCCGATCTCAAGCGGTCAAACTTCTCAAGAAGACAAAGGTGAAGATGCGGAAGAGTTCTTGGAGCAATTAGAGGACTGTCGAGGGAGCGCAGAATTCAGCGACCGAGAACTCCTGAACGCATTGCCTTGCGTGTTATCAAAGGGGGCGAGCCGCTGGTTCCGTACGATTAAAGGAGAGCTACGAGACTGGGAGGGGTTCAAGGTGTCTTTCAAGAGACAGTTCATTAGAGAATATGACGAAGAGGATTTGTGGGATGATTTGCGCCGCCGCACCCAAGCCAAGACCGAGAAGATCGCGGTGTTTTTATCGAAATTCAAACACATTGTCTCAAGATTTCCAGTGCCGTCCTCTACGAGATCGGTAGTAGAACTGGCACGACGGAACTTGTTGCCAGAGTATCGCCGGTCGATGTCTGACAGACTGGTCATGAGTCTAGATGATATCGAGACTTATGGTTTGTGGTGGGAGAGACTGAAGGAGCTGGACAGCCGCTATGTCCCGCCCCCACCTGCGGACAAAATGCACGTACCCGGTGCAGGGTTCTCGGGAGCTCCAGTTTTCAAGACTAAGATCGCGTGCGTGGCTGACGCCAGTGAAGGGGAAGAGTCAAAGGGGAAGAATGCGTCAACCAAGAAACCGGGAAACAAGGGGAGGAAGAACGGGAAGGGAGGAAATAAACAAGTGAGCGGAGATAGTGAGGTTAGAAAGAAAGCAACAAGCCTAGAGGGAAATGGGTCTCCGTTCTTGGATCTACCTTCAGAGTTAATCGCGAGTTTCGCGCAAGCCCAGAACCGTCCGCCGTGAGCCCAGTATTGGAAGCCGATACCCTGGAACAATCAGGCGACCGCGAAGTCCCCGACTAACGTCAAGGAGGGGGGCCAGCTGATGGGACCAACGGCCAGCGGGACTCAACAGGGAGCCGTCCCTAAGCAGACGGCCAGCCGAGACGAAGCTGCGGGAGGGAGTGGGTTCTATACCACGTGCTATACCTGCCGGGCCGTGGGTCATCGTTCTGCACAATGCCCAGAGGTGCTTTGCTACACGTGTGGGAACAAAGGACACCTGGCACAAAATTGCCCGTCGAAGAGACCCCCTGGGAATCCCGAGCCTAAGCCAACCGTCGAGTGCCAGGTTTGTGGTACTCCAGGAGTAGTGTTCTCATCCTGTCCCAAGTGTGTGTTTTGGCAAAAAACGATGGGAAACGGGGCAAGCGGGGGCCAGAATTAACTTCTGCAACCCCCGCGCTCCGTCCGAGGCGAGAATTAGAGGAGAATAGGATCGGGACGAGATATAAGGGAGAGGTTGAGAATGAAGTAAGAGATTCAGGGATATTCGAGGGGAGCAAAGGGTAGAGAATCGATATCGAAAAAACGTGGATTTTGGGAGCAGATGGCCAATTGGTTTTGGTCCCTAGGAAGATTCTCCAAGAGCTACCGAGTAAGAGTAAGAGAAACCCGACCGGGAAATATGTGAGGATGAGTGAGAGGTTAGAGATGGGGTCTCCGAATAAAAATAGTGATGTGGGGGAAAAAGAGAGAGCATTGGTCACATGGAAGAACGACGATCCTATTGGGCAGTCACGGGAAAGAGAGTGGAGGCGAACAGTGAATGAGAAGAATGAGGCAATTTGGTTCACTAAAGAGGTGTCAGGTCCAGACGAAGACTTTGATGTTCAGGTGGACAATTTCGAGAGGGAACGAGACTGGAGAACGGAGAAAATTCGTTATAGGGAGGAAGTCATCGAGCCGAACTCAGAAAACGTCAGGACGACGACAGATTGGGAAATCAAGCGACAAGAGAAGGGAGAGCGGATTGGGTCGACGCGAGAGGAAGGTGAGCCACAACAGTTCGATGTCGAAGATCTTCGGGACTTCTTCAATAGGGCTTTTAGTTTCGAGAATCAAGCTCAGACGCAGTTCTTCAGGAGAAATACGGAACGTTAGGCTGTAATCAGACTACACCTCCCGACGTCAGTGGTGGGCAGAAAGAGGATCAGGATGGAGGGAATAACGGCCAAGAGATCCAGCGAGAGGACGTGGCGAGGAAAAATAGCGAAAATCGACCTTATCTGTCAGTGGTGTTAGGGGGCCAGGAGTACAGCGCTCTCCTTGACACTGGGGCGCAATCGTCGCTAATAGGACCCAGACTAGCCGAACGTTTCCGAAATATGTTGAAGTCTATCAACGCGGCTATCGTTAGCGTGAACGCCACGTTGTCGCGGGTCTTAGGAACTTTAACAGTAAGCTGCAAGATTGATGGTCACGTGAAAGAGGTACAGGTCCGGGCAGTCACTAATATACACCAGGACATAATCCTGGGACGGGATTTCCAGGACATGTTCGATATGGATCTTCGATTGGGCCGAGGAATGTTTCGAGTGTTTGAGGGTGATTGGCATTCGTTCAAGAGTATGGGGGATGCACCCAAGGGCACCCTCCATGCTGAATGCGCTGGGATAAGTGAAATCTCGACAGAGGAGCGGGAAGAAATTGAGCGAATGGTAGACGATATTTTAGGATCCGCTGAGAAACCTTTGGGGAAGACTCCTCTCACTAAGCACGTGATCGAAGTGACGGTCGACAAACCCATACGTCATGCATACCGAAGGATGTCTCCGAAGATGCATGAGGTGGCCATCGAGGAGGTCGAGTGGTTATTCCAAGAGGGAATAATAGAGCGATCCGCTAGTGATTATTGTCAAGCACCCGTTTTACACAAAAAGCCGGATGTAACATATCGGTTTTGTATAGATTTTAGGGATTTGAATAAGGTAACCAAGCGGGACGCATATCCTATGCCTAGCATGGATACTATTTTGGACAAGCTGCGCGACGCCAGATATTTGTCTAAAGTGGACCTGAAGCAGGCGTATCATCAGGTACCCATGGCCAGGAATAGTCGAAAGTTTACGGCCTTCGCCGTGCAAGGGTCACGACTCTGGCAATACAAAAAAATGCCATTCGGGTTAAGCAACGCGCCGATGACATTCCAACGTCTGATAGACATATTATTTGGAGAGGAGTTGCGACCCCAGGTGTTTGGATATCTGGATGACATAATTGTGGCTACCGATACCTACGAGAAACACAAATATTATCTGAAATTAGTTTTGGAGAGATTAGTGGGAGCGGAGTTACAAGTAAAAAGAGAGAAATGTGAGTTCTGCATGCCGCGGTTAACGTACTTAGGATTTATTTTGGATAACGAGGGGTTGAGGCCGAATTAGGAAAAGGTAGAGCCTGTCTTTAACTATCCAGAGCCGAAGAATGTTAAGCAATTGCGGCGATTTTTGGGAATGGTAGGGTGGTATTTGAGGTTCATAGAGGGTGATTCAGAGCTCAAGGTACCCTTGGTCAAGTTACTTAGGAAGAAACAGTCGTGGATCTGGGAACAAGACCAGCAGGAAGCCTTTGAGGGTCTAAAAAGGGCACTCACTACCGCTCCGGAGCTGGTGAGGCCCGATTTTTCGAAGCCATTCATCTTACAAACGGACGCAAGTGGGTACGCCTTAGGGGTCGTACTCACTCAATCGAACGAGGACGGAGAACATCCCATTATATATGTGAGTCGGATCCTTTCACCCGCGGAGAGGAACTATAGTACCACAGAGAAGGAGTGCATGGCACTGATTTGGGACATTAAGAAGCTTCGTCCCTACTTAGAGGGATACGAATTCACCGTTATCACCGATCATGCAGCGCTCAAGTGGTTGAGAAACTTGCGAGAACCCACGGGAAGACTAGCTAGATGGGCGATCGAGATGCAGCAGTGGAGTTTCGAAATAATCCATCGGAAGGGGGCGCTTAATCATGTACCAGACGCTCTATCCAGACTATACGAAGAGGAGGAGATGGCGATAGAGACATTTGAAGAGACAACGGACCCCGAGTATTTGAGGTTGATTAGGGAAATAAGCGAGGCCCCATACAAGTTTCAAGGGTGGCGAGTCGAAGATAATAGACTTTATAGGCATCGTTACGATCCCTTACTGGATCCTATCGCGTTTCCGGAGGAAAACTGGAAACTAGTAGTACCAGCCGAGTCCCGGGAGAAGGTGATTTACGACGCACATTGCCTTCCATCCAGCGGACATTTGGGAATAGAGAAAACGTACGACCGTATAGCCCGAGAGTATTATTGGAGAGGGATGTATTACGACGTGAGGAGTTTTATTAGAGCGTGTCCCGAGTGTCAGATGTATAAGGTGCCGCAAACCGGCGCTCAAGGACTAATGGGGAAGCGAATAGTGGAAAGGCCTTGGGCCGTGGTGGCGGCCGACCTTATGGAGTTTCCACCTAGCAAGAACGGGCACAAATATTTGGTAGTCTTACAAGACCTTTTTACTTGTTGGATTGAGGTGAAACCTCTTAGGAGGGCCAACGGGAATTCGGTGGCGAGAGCATTCGAAGAACTTGTATTATTTAGATGGGAAACTCCGGATTTTTTCCTCTCAGACAATGGAAAGGAGTTCAACAATCAGTTGGTGCGGAAAACGCTAGAATAATATGGGGTTAAACACGTGTTTACGCCACCTTACCATCCACAGGCAGATCCGGTTGAGCGCAGCAATAGGACGATAAAAACTATCATTGCCATATTTGTGGGACAGGATCATAGGAATTGGGATCAATACCTTCACGAGATTAGGCACGCTATTAATACCGCAACCCAGGCCACAACAAAGGTATCACCCGCGTATTTAAATTATGGCCGACACCCTCGACCAGTGAAGAGTTTACGGAAAGACATAGAGGCCACTGAGACGATTGAAAGGATAGGACCAGAGGCATGGGTAGATAGGATCAAGAGGTTAGATGCCTTGCGGGATCTAGTAGCGAAGCACATAGATACTGCGAGGGAGACTCAAGCGAAACGATATAATAGGAACAAGAAAGATGTTAGATTTCCGATAGGAACTTTAGTACTGCGTAGAACCCACCCCTTGTCTGACGCGTCAAAAAAATTCGCGGCGAAACTCGCACCTAAATTCGAAGGACCTTATGAGATAATCGAGGTTAAGTCGCCGACGGTCTATGTGTTAGGTGAGGGGGAGGGAAAAAGTCGCCGTCTCAATGAAGCTCATGTGTCAGAACTCAAAAGATACGTGTCAAGAGTGGCCAACAAACGGAAGGGGAGATAAGGATAGGACAACCTGGTTTTCTTTAAATTTTCTTTGTATAGGTGGACTAGAGTCAGTAAGCCCGAGGAAGTTCCCAATATAAAGCGTAGAGAGCTTTCGTCTCCAGATCCAGTAGAGGATCTCCACGAGATAAGTGAAGAAAGGGAGAAGGAGCTGTTAAACTCCGATCAGGAGGGAGAGGGAGGAGAAAGCGTCGGAGTAGTAGCGAAGAAGGAAAAGGAAAGAGGGCCAGAGAAGGAAAAGGTAGAAGAGGAGGAAAGAGGAGGGCAGAGGAAGGAACAGAGGAAAAATGATGTCTGGGAGGAGGAGGACTATGGACTGGTAGAGTTGTTCGATGAAGGACTAGAAAAGGAATTTAGTAGGTCATTGGAGAATGTCAAGGAAGTGTCCGTCTTGAAGAAAGCTTGGGGAAAACCCCTCCCGGACTCGGACGAAGGTGAAGGGGACTCCGACATCGAGATCAACCCCCCCTTCCCAGTTCCCCCGGGACCCGACCAGAGGCTCCCTCGTCCCCTGGTCCCGGAGAGAGCGCTCGATAATTTGGTGAGCCACATGGGAATGTGAAAGACCCACACTACCTCAACCACCACGGTGACGAAACCTTCGTGCGGGTGGCTGGTCTCCACAGGAACCCATGGCAGATATTGGTGGCCCCTCTATCAGGGCTATGGAAGGAGCGAGGGCGTCGCCCTCAATGGACCTCAGGAGAAGGGCTCGAGTCAGGAGGATCGAAGGGGCGTATCCCAAACCCCACTCACCGAGGAACTTCCACCGGAGATCACGGGCCAAAGGGATAGTTTCCGGGACCCCGAGAAAGTCACTATGACCGAGACGGAGGCGGAGGCCTCTCGGACCTATGTCCCTATCCAATCCTACAATCGATTTTTCGTCGAGGAAGAGGAGAGTTGGGACGTAGTCTTCCCCACCCCCCCGAAATCAAGGGCACTGGAAAAGCTAGAGGTTACCCCGGAGGAAACCCCATTGAAAAGGGGACCCGTCATTGAAACCCCATCGAAAAAGGGACCCGTCATCAAGATGGTCCAGACATTCCCCCCTCCGAATAGAGCGGTTGGAAAGCCGTCAAGGGGATCCACGAAGGTCAAGACGGTGGGCACCACCTTTGGCAACCTACTGCCCATCCCGTTTGAACCCGCTCTAGACCCCCCGCCCTTCCGATGTTTCCACTGTTGGCAGCCTGGCCACATCGCGCTCAAGTGCCCCAGGCCACCCGTGAAGCATTGCCGAAACTGTGGGCGTCGAGAGGTGGACATCGAGGATTGTCCTCAATGTGGGACCGAGGAGAAGCGTCGACGGCAAGAGCGGAAGAGGAGGGCAGGAGAGGCCACAATGAACCCGGGCGAGGTCGCTGATCTGGCCACGCGCCTAGATCCAACCAGGGAAGGAAAGCCAAGTCCACCTCTACATCATGGCGAGTACCCCCACCACTTTAAAGACCACTGCCGGGAAAATCTCGCGAAAGAAGCCGAAGCGAAGAAGGAAGAATGGAAGGACGCTAAAACCCAAGAAACCAGGGGAGAGCAGACTTCACAACTCCCGGACCTGCGAGAACAATTGGATGAGCTACGAGCAAAGAAGGGGAGGATGAACGCCTATGAGCGGCGCCTCCAAGAGGAACGAAATCGAAGGGGGAACATAACCAGGAAGAAGAGCGAAGGAGCCAGGAAAAACGGCAAGCAAATAGGCTGAGAGAGAAGAAAGAAAGAGAAGATCAAGAAAGAAGAGAGAAGAAAGAAAGAGAAGATCAAGAAAGAAGAGAGAAGAAAGAAAGAGAAGATCAAGAAAGAAGAGCGAAGAAAGAAAGAAAAGATCAAGAGAGAAGACAGATGGAACACCAGAAGAAGACGAGAGAGGAAGGGCAGAGCGGAAAGAAAAGAGAAACAGTGGAGCAAGAGAGGAGGAGAACGGAACAGAGCAAAATGGTTAGGGAATCCGAAGAAAAGAAGAGAAAGAGAGAATGGGAGAGCCAAGGAGGGTTGACGGAGCAGTGGAATAAGTACATGGCCGAAAAAACACGAAAAAAAAAGGACAAGACGAGAGCTCAAGAAGAGATAAGGAAGAGGGAAAGGAAAGAGAGAAAGAGGCGTGAAGAATTAAGACAGGTAGAAAGGTATCACAAGGAACTGAAGCGAAGGATGGAGGAAAAGCGATTGGAAGATATTAAAAGAAGCAAGGACCAGGATCGAGAGCTTCGTCGTAAGAAGGAGAAAAAGGCGAACGAGGAAAGGAGGAAAAGGGAGAGGCAAGATCGACGCGACGCTAGGAAGTCTCGGAGACAATCGGGACAGGAGGGGACCGATTCTTCGGAATCAAGGGGGGACTCGTGCCCTGGGCATCGACGTCACCGATCCCGCTCGAGGAGACGCGACCTCCATTCTCGTAGCAGTCGACTAGAAGCAGCCTTGCGGTTGGTCGAGCACATCGACGATTTACCATCCACCACTAGACAGCGGGTGTTGGACGGGACTTTTCGGAAGTCGTCCTCATCACCCTAGAGGTATGGGTCGCCGAGGACACAGAAATGAAGGAGATTAGGGGGACCAAACAACGGAATACGAGGACGCAGAGGGCCAGAGAGAGGGGAGATATGAAGAAAGGAAGGGAAGATCCGAAGAAATAGAGCTGTGAAGGCCAACGGAGAAAGAGAGAATAATTTTATTTTTCAGGACCAGGACTAGCGAAGGCAGAGAGGAGAGAGACTTTGGATAGGGGAAAACCCCAGGCCAAACTAATACGTACTTATTTCGAGTAACCAGGGGACCCCGGAGAGGAGAGACAAGGAGTCATCGGGGGAGAGATCCCAGGTAAGCGTCTTTATTAATTGTATAGGTAGTCGCCAATAGAAGACGGCTTTAGACATTCGGAGGAATGTCTAGCCTAGGAGGGGGGTTTGTGACGTGGTAGCTGAAGCTATCACGTCACTATATACCTTTATTTTGGGCGAGTCATTGGCGGCTACCGAGTCCTATGATACTGTATATATTTTACATATGTATCGTTTTACAACACATTCTTAATGTGTGTTCTCGGTGCCGCGGACTACGAGCCAGAGGAGAGAGAAGGACCGAAGACCAGAAAAGGGATTGAAAGAGTGTGTGGTATGATTGGGTGAGCATGTGTGTAAGGTAGAGAAGGAGAGAGAGGCGAGGGCTCGACACACGTCGGAGAGGTGTGAGCACCGAGCGGCCGCGTCAATTCCCTAGTTTTTGGAAACCTCCAATAATTTACCGGTTTTAAGGAGTGTTAGAGATTTTTCGTATTCACGGGAGGGGCGCGCGCATCTGTTAAAGTGTACTGCCATAACGCAGCAGTACGTCGAGAGCCATCAGAGAGAGCAGAGTCAAGAAGAGTTGTAGCAGCCACGATCGAGAGAACGCGAAAATTAGGACGAGTATCCGCGAGAGCCATCAGAGAGAGCAGAGTAGGAAATAAAAGTATTGGTGATGGATAGGGAAGTAATAAGGCAGAGGAAGGGATTGTGGAGAGCGAGGTCAAGGTAGAGTTCGACAAGAGAGAGCAGCTGAGGCTAGGGAAAAGGGGAATTTGCGAGAGACCATCGGACAAGGGCAACGCGCAGAGAGAGAACGGCCGAGCCGTCCGGACGAGTGAGACGAGTTCCAGGTAATCGTACCCTACAAGGATAACCAGGAGGTAAGTGTGCTGTAAATAGTGCACCGGGTGGTATACGGGATAGTGTTGCGACGATCCAAGCGGGCGCGGGTGAGTGTGTGTAGGCGTGGAAAAGGGGGTGTAGTGGTGGGTAGAGGCGGTGTTAGGCTGTAAGGCACTAGAGAAAGGTCAAGAGACAAGAGGTGTGAGTGGGATTGTGTGCATGCGTGTGCGTGTGAGTGAGAGATTTAGGTACGGGTCTTCGCCAACTGAATAAAGGTTAAGGCCGGAGGAGGACGACCAGGAGTTGCTCAACCCAGGACATCTACCTCGAGGACAGTGGATATATATATATCTACTTATACAGAGATATACAAACACTTGGTTACACAATTTTGAGAGGGAAAGAGAGAGAGAGAGTGAGAGGTGGGACTTGTAAAGAGTAGAGAAGGGAGAATAAATAGCGCACGCGCTGTGAAAGTGATACCAGGGAGTTATTTTTTTGTAGTTGGTGCCCCGAGGTCCCTTTCTAGTTTTCTTTTCAGGAGTGTTCGGCATTCCCAAGCCGAGTACCAGCGGCAGACCTCCCGAAGGAGAGGAATCCAGTAGAGAGGGACGAGGAAGAGTAAGTAAGCGAGTTTTGTGAGGGAATTCGGGATGGCTGTTTATTTGGCCGAAAAATTCTTGTCACAGGCTTGTCATCCAGACTGCTACGTAGAAGTAGAAGATTCCGAACGACTTTGCTGTAGCCATATTGTTGCTGTTTGCTGTTGTACTTCGATCAGGGAACAGAAAGTTCACACAATGGTAAAATGTATGAAAGCGTTCGAAGATATCGTGCATTAGCGTGTTTTGCCTTGTTGCTGTCACTCTCAGCAGTCCTGTTGCGAAAAGAAAAGAAAAGTCGATTACATCGTTAAAAACGTTCAGTATATATTTGTGTGTTTTCACCTCACTGATTACAGTGAATTTACATTTACTTTGATGACAATACTAACCTATGGTAGCACTGTGTTGAGAATTAGCACTAGATAGTGAGATAGAATTAGGTTTTCGATTTGAAAAATTGCTTCTAACGCAAAAAAAATCTGGGTGGTAGTTAAGCTATTTTGGAACAAATCTAAATAGTTTTAGAACTCCAAATTGTGTCAGCTAACGGCCCAAAGAAAAATGGTTACAGTGGCCAAAAATGGTTTCTCACGTTTAGAAAAAAACTGGAGAGTTGGACAAAAAAATTATATGCGTGAAAAAGATGCGTAATTTTAAGATAAAGATAATGAGCTCGAGTGGGATAAAATCGATCCAGCTGTTTTTTCGCAATTTGCAAAAAAGTGCCAGTTTGGACAGTTTTTTTTTTTTTTAATCTATAACTCGCGTTCTTTTAAATAGTAAGACTTGAAAATTAAAAAAAAAATTGACCTTGTATCCCTTAACATCCACACCAAATTTTAGAGAGATCGGTTGTAAACTTTTTGCAAACCATTACAACAAGCAAAAAATAGTCCCTCCACAAAAAAGTTGGACGTAACTTTTTTTTCAACACATGGCCACTTTTCAAACGGCATTGCACTCGTCAATAGTTACTCTACAACCTCCCAAAACGTCGTTCCGTTTGACATTTTGGAAGTACGCGAAAAATAAAAAACCGGCTATTTTCCGTGGATGCGGCGGCGCGGAGAGCCGTAGGCCACGCCCCCTTTTCCGCATCATGGCTCTGAGGTTTCCGAGCGGCTGCGTTCCAAATGAAAACGCGCACCAATACTAACGATATCTCGGGAACCACGTAAGATAAATCAATGATTTTTTTTTAACAGGGGGTAGCTTTGAATAATTTTAAGATAGCACATAGTTACAACTTTAAATAAATAATTGAAGGATCTGTATAATCAAGGTTAATAATTTTTTACAATTTACTTTTGCTGTTTTTCTTCCCATACATGCCAAAATGTTTGGAACATTCAATAGGTTTCCATAGAAAAAACACTAGCAACTGTGTTCAAAAGCGAGAATTTTGACGACTGAGTGAAAATGTAAGCATCACTTTACATGTACGTATCGCTGTGTGCAGACGGTGAAAATTTTTCTGATAGGTCTCAAAATTTTTAGGAATGCCTTACTATTTTATTTTTTTAATATCTTTCGTCCCCTTGGGTCATTTCATAGTGTGACTCTGGTATTCCCCACTTGCTAAAATAATGATTTATTAGAAAATAGTTCACTGGTGTCTCTGCTTCAAATTTTCATTATGACATAATTTACCAGTGCCCTAGTTTTGTCAAAAAATCATGTTTCTCTTTTGTTAACTATTTCTTACAAGGCTTTTTCGCTTTGTTTATGTGCACTTTCGTAGTTTTATCAGCAGCCAATGGTGGCGCTGACGGTGTCTACAATAGTTCCACAATATGTACCATCTATAAGCAACTGTAATTTACGTAGTTTTGATTTACATAGCCCATTTGCATTTTTTTATTTACAGAGCAAGGGTTATTATAAACTACCTAAAATTTTTTCCTCAAAATTAATAACTTTAGGCAAATTCACCTATATTATATTGTATATCATCAGTTAACTGTAAATGTGCACTAAAAGTTTTACTTATAACCTTCTATCTCTATATATTTCAATCAATCAAGAAGATGTATAGCTCTAATATGTCTCTAATAGTACGTTTAAAGAATATTAAAATAAAACAGAGTATACATTTTAATAAAAAACATTAGAATATAAATACACTTACTTGCAGTTGTATCTCGTTACCTTCACAAAAAGTAAACAAGTATATCTGCATTTGTACATGTTAAATCAAAAACTTTTTATAACAGCCAAATAAAAATCAGTCACAACAACTCAAGAGCACAGATATCGCTTATATGTGCACGATGACTGTACACCTTTTAGACCAAAACCACGTGTACAATTATTTTACACTAATTTGTGCAGAACAAGAATATTAAATTCTATCAGTATGTGCACGATATATGTGCACTAACATGAATACGTGCAGATCATTAATTTAAAAAATGTGCATAAAAAATGGTGTACGTAAATGAGAAATAGAGAGTTTGCGAGCATAATGTTTTGTTCACAGTTGTCTGTGGATGATAATTACTAATGTGTGAAAAAATGTATTGTGCATAAAAGATGTGCATGAAAATACTCTCGCATGATTAATTTATTTTTGTTTAAAATAGAAACTATCAGTGCACAAGAATCTGCATAAAAAGAGCGTTGCGAAAAAAAAAAATGAATAATAAATTGTGGTGCACAATTTTTTATTTACAATATCGGTGAAAATATATATGGTGCATGAAAAAAAATGTACATGAAATGTTTGTGCATGATATATTTATTACTGTTAAGAATAAAAATTATTAATGCATAGAAAATGTGCATAAAAAGAACAGTGCACAAAATTAAAATAAATAATAAATTGAAGTGCACAATATTTTCTTCACTATTATCATTTAAAAATATGTTGTGCATAAAAAAATGTACATGAAATATTTGTGCATAATTAATTTATTACTGTTTAGAATAAAAAGTCTTACAATATCTTGAGAGTAGTTATAACAACAAATAAACATACGTTCGAAAATACAAGCGGAAAAAACTTCACTGTTGTGTGTGTTAAGTATCAATATTCAATACCTTATGTCAACAACGGGCTACTATTTACGGGGCCGAATTCGATATTTTTTGCAAACTACGAGGAGACAAATTCAGTAATAGATAAGAAACACTCCAATGACCCAGGGACGAATTTGGTGAGTGATAAAATGATGTACTTACGATGGGGACTAATTCGGGTAGGCACGCACAGATACTGCATAAATGTGCACGATGATTGTACACCTTTTAGACCAAAACCATGTGTACAATTATTTTACACTTATTTGTGCACAACAAAAATATTAAATTCTATCAGTATGTGCACGATATATGTGCACTAACATGAATACGTGCAAATCATTAATTAAAAAAATGGTGTACGTAAATGAGAAATAGAGAGTTTGCGTGCATAATATTTTGTTCACAGTTGTCTGTGGATGATAATTACTAATGTAAGAAAAAATATATTGTGCAGAAAAAATGTGCATGAAAAGAACGGTGCGCAAAATTAAAATAAATAATAAATTGAAGTGCACAATATTTTCTTCACTATTATCATTTAAAATATATGTTGTGCATAAGAAAAAAAAGCTTAACTCAAATATCTATCTCTATGGCATTTTAACCTGAGGTGCAATTACTCGACTTTCACAAAAGCCACCTTCAGGAGGTTTGGGAGAAAAGTTCAAAATGGAGAAACGTGCCAAAAAAAATGTTTGTTATATTTAGGCATGTTAGAAGTACACATAAATTTTTTCAGATTTTTCACCACGGGAAATTTTTGGGAAAAAAATTTTGAAATATTGACAGTTGAACACGGTCTCTTATGAGATAGCAAAGTTAAGTTTGCCTTCTAATTAAAATTAAGGTATATTCTAAATGTGTTGGAATACAAAAAAAACATTTTCATATATAACTTGGTATAAAAGGAAGATGCTACACAAAAAACATTAAGCCTTGCCAGACATTTTTAAAAAATATAAGCAGTTACAGTCGTACTGTACAGTTTGAAGTTTCTAGATCGCAAGAGGAGGTGCGCGGTAAAAGGGGCTCAGATGCGCGGGCAGGGGGGACTTCCCCTTCCTTGCCTTTCTGAATGATTCTCCCAAACCTCCTTAAGACCATGCCTTATTCATTTGTTTTTATCTACACTTCAGTATTTCTGACAAACAAGACAACTTTCTTTAGTGTTAAGTATAAATTCCAAAATACTTTTTTGCCATGTTACAGTAAAAATAAGATTTTTCGATAAAAAATACATGTGTTTTGTGAAAGAGAGAGTGTCAAAAAACAGCAAGCTTGTGATAAGCTTGCTTGGCACAGTCATAAGTCATAGCTGTACATTATTTAAGACTATATCATAGTAGACTATATTCATATTTATGCAAGAGCGCGGTGGCTCAGTCGGCTAGGTCGTGGATTGGCACGCGGGAGACCGTGGTTCAATTTCTGGCCAGTGCGACTTTTTCGGGCAAGTACCTCCGTGTATTTTCACATGTGCTTTTTCACCACGCAATGCTCCTCGAGGAGGGTTTAGGCGACCTCCTTGCAGCATAATTGCCTAATTTTCCCCTACCCCCCTACCAGTAATGGGTGGCCTCCCATCCCTCTTCCCTTCCTTCTCCCAAGTGCTAAATGCCCTCAGTAGTCCCCTTTATAGAAGCCAGACGTAAAGCACTATAATATAAAAAAAAATTCATATTTATGTACATAAATATAGCTTCAACTCACAACCATGCCAGGCAAGCTGATCACAAACCTAATGGTAAATTTTTTGATACTCTGTCATTTGTACAGCTTTATTTTAATGAGTTGGTACTAAATCAGACTACTGATCAGATTTTCTAATTTTCTAGTAAACTAATACTTTGAACTTCCTTACGTTAGGTAGCCACTGCCGACAGCGATATCAGTTGTCGAAATGCCTTAATAGGGGGTGAGAAAAGCTAAATAGGTATGTAATAACCATGTCCAATAAGTTACTTTGTTTTCAAGTTTTACGTGTTTATAGGATGCTGAAAGGGGTATAAATGTTTGTGATGATTGAGTTTGGTATCCAAGTAGTAAGAACAAGTGTTTTTACAAAACAAATAATCTACAAAGCTGAAAGCTTATGAAATAAACTGACTGTATGGAATCAATTTAAGCGTATAAGAGCAAGAGAGGTCAGGTCTGCTCGTCTCTCTCTCTCTCTCTCTCTCTCTCTCTCTCTCTCTCTCTCACATGCTCAAATAGATCCTAAAAACTCATAAAATTCTGACTTCGTAGAAAAACTGTCTTTTTAAAATGCTCTCGTTTTGAATTTTTTGATGACTAATTTCACTGTCACAAATATTTCTACAACTTGCAACGTCCTATAATAACGAAAAACTTATTAATAAAATTGCTCTACTTTCATGGTTATCACATACCTATTCAGCTTCTTTCACCTCTCTATTACAGCGTTGGCCGCAATGGTTAAACGTTTGATGCAGTGTTAAGTGAAGAGGATATGATTTTGCATTTTTGTCACTAGGACCTATGTATAGCTAAAGATCCTAGTAAAAAAAAAGCAAAGCTAAATAGAAGGAGGGAGAAAGCCAGTGGTTTTCCCCAAATAAGGCTTGCAATCTTGCGGGAAATTTAAATTGGCTATATGGAGCAAAACGCAAATCTACAGATAACGCGACACAATTTCATGCACAAAAACTTAATAAGCTAATCCCAAGCTTTTTAACCTAATAATCCAATTAGCCAATAGGCAGCCTCATGAGTTTGAATGAATAATAAAATTTATTAATTAACAAAGCAAGCGCCAATCCCCACACAACCCAGAACGCTTACTGGTCGCTCACTTAATTTACTATAAATAAAATAATAACGCAAGCGCTATATCCCCACACAACCCAGGGTGCTTACTGGTCGTTTTAATTATTTATGATTAATAAAATAATAACGCAAGCGCTTGTGGTTGCTTTAATTATTGATAAAATAAAATAATAACGCAAGCGTCTATCCTCACATAACCCGGGGCGCTTAATGAATGCTTTAATTA
>NW_019379689.1:267710-283610 GCF_000648655.2 Copidosoma floridanum
TACACAACCAGGGGAACTTACTAGTTGATTTAATTATTTATAATTAATAAAATAATAACGCAAGCGCCTATCCCCACACATCCCAGGGCACCTGCTGGTCGCTTTGATTATTTACAGTAAATAGAATAATGTGAACGCTAATCCCCACATGACCCGGGAGTCTTGCATTATTCTATTAATTTCAGATAATTATAGTGACCAGTAATCACCATCGGTTATGCGGTGGTTGACACTTGCGTTATTATTTTACTAATCATAAACGATTAAAGTGACTAGTAAGCTCCCCCGGTTGTGTGAGGATTAGCGCTTGTGTTATTATTTTATTTTATTAATAATTAAAGCAACTATTAAGCGCCCCGGTTTTTATGCAAATAGGTGCTTGTGTTATTTTATTTTATGAATAATTAAAGCAACCAGTAAGCGCCCCGGGTTGTGTGGGGATAGGCGCTTGCGTTATTATTTTATGATTCACAAATAATTAAAACGACAAGTCAGCACCCCGGGTTGTATGGGGATAGGCGCTTGCGTTATTGTTTTATTTATAGTAAATTAAGTAAGCGACCAGCAAGCGCTCCGGGTCGTGTGGGGATTGGCGCTTGCTTTGTTATGCAATAAATTTTATTGTTCATTCAAACTCATGAGGCTGCTTAATCGCCCATTGAGTTATTGGGTTTTAATAGTTCGGGATTAGTTTATTAAGTTGTTAAGCATGAAATTGGGTCTAGTTATCTGGGGATTTACGTCTTGCTTCATATAGCCAATTTGAATTTCCCGCAAGTTTGCAAGTCACATTTGGGGAGAACCACTGGCTTCCTCCATCCTCCTATTCAGCTTTTGCATTTTTTTTACAAGGATCTGTAGCTATATATAGGTCCTAGTGACAAACATGCAAAATCATATCCTCCTTACCCAACACTGAGTTTGATGCCAACCGCAATCTTTAGAGCGCTTCTTTATCAGTGCCACCGCCGGCCAAGCTGTGAACTATCGTTGATGTACAGTGGAGGCCGTTTAATTTGTTAAGTGGAAAATTCAAACATTAAATTTCCAGTGGCTGATTCGATCTCTGAACCTCTTTCATTGGTCAAGTTGATACTTCCCAGTCCCACTCAACGAATTAAATGTCCTCCACTCTACGCATATGCATAAATCTATGCATATAGTTCACAGCGATAGTTCACAGCTTGGCCAACAGTGGTGCTGATAAAGAAGCGCTCTGAAGGTTGCGGTTGGCATCAAACTTTTAACCATTGATCCATTGAAAAATACATCCATGAGATGGCACGGGCGTTTCACACCTTCGAACGTGGTGTGTATACGATTTTACGTCTCCTGGTGCTCAGTAAGTAAAAAATCTAGCCGGTAATTTTCACTTACGGAGCACTATAGTGACGTAAAATAATTTAAAAAGTTTGCAGCCCATAACAGGCTATGTAATCGTGTTATCCAGCATCCCATTCTTCTTGCCATGCAGGTGGCGCTCTTTTAGATTACTGCACATCTACATAGCAAATGAGCTCGGAGCAGCCATGGCCATTATGCATAAGCCCATGTGAGTGCGAGTGACAAGCAAGAACACATCATTTTCTCTTTGTCACACTTACAGGGGCAAACGGCTGGCTCTAGAAGTTTAAGACCCCATGTGAGCGCACCCTAGGAATCATGAGCTTCTCTTGCACTAACGTAAATTACTATATGACTTAATAGTTCACTTAATTTTGCTTGTGAGTGTGAATACTTTAACAATTTAAAAATTGATAACAATGTTATACTGACGAACCAAATGTATCAACTAATAACAAACTTTGGCTCCTTTGATTCCTACATACTTGTTAACACTTTAAAGGTATCTTCAAATAGTAGTGGTTGGGTAAAAAGACATATAACAATTTTTCTCAAATTTAATTAAGTAAACAGAACATTAAAAAAACCAATATACAACATTTTAATAAATGTATGAGTAATTTAACTAACAAAAATACATGAAAAATGTATTAATTGTATTTTCTTACAACAGCACTTTTTTATTGAATTCGAACAACAATGCTATATTTAAAAATTATTGTTATAAATAGCAGTATATATGAATTTTTTAAATATTATTTGACATTATATTTTTGAACACTCAACTAAACGAAAAAATTTACTTTTTCTTCATCAATTAATTTGATGCTTTCACTTTTACGTCACGTGATCATGTACCGTGACTGCGAGGAAGATGGCAGCAGTTTTCTCCCTCGCACCCATAGTAAATAATCACGTGACCTTAACGGACTAACTAATTAAAACCATGCCTTTCTCGAACACAACCACTATAATTATCTGTATATCCAGTGTACATACATCGTGCATACATGTATGTACATAAATTTTTTTTTAAGCTGACCTAAAATTATTCAATTTTTTTGGACAACTTCACTCGACTTAACGAATTTTTTTAACCACAAAAAAAAATGTGTAAGATACATCGATAATTCGAGATTACGATTCAATAGAGGTAACATCGACTCTATTACACAGCAATGCATTTTTATACATAGAATTCCGGCAGGCAACTACTAATCACGTATGAAATATTCTTTATTTATTTAAATACTTAGTTGCTACACGTATTTGATAAGAGTGCGCTTTCAGTTTAGTAAGGTTGTGTACGTTAACCTTGTATTTTAGACGGCAACATCGCTTTTATATCTCTACCTCAATACCATTCCAAATGTATATGATTGATAAAATATTTAACTATTAAAAAGTACGTGTAACAACCATCCAACCGTTTACATTACCAACACCTGTATAATACATAATTTTATACTTTACTCATGATTCATACCTAAACGTACGTGTACAGTTTTAATTATTATTTTTTTGAATGTGAAGTTTCTTGAATAAGTGTCTAAATGTTATATGCAATCAGTGCCATCTTTAGGGGGGGACTAGGTAGCCTGTAGCCTTGGGCCTCGACGATGAGGGGGGCCTCAGTATCAATAAAATAATTTTTTTTAAATAACAAAATACTCTTATGACGAAGATGAAAAAAAAAAAAAAAAATGACAAGAATAATCATATTAAAACTAAAAAAATTGTTTGAAAATGGTAATGAAGGATCTTTTTCTGTATCGTGTAAAAATATACATGTTTACCACTTTTGATGTGTATTGACTGGTATCGTCTACTTGAAACATAATCTTGAACACTTTGTTTTTCAAAGTTGTTCACGCCATACTTGAACTTTTAATGTATTGCTTATGTTTTTCTTTCTATTTATATAAGACGTTAGATCGGATAGTTCAATTTCTTGGAATTATAATAGTACCTTTACTTTAAAATTTATCAGTTTTTAAATATTACTTTTGTTTACATGCTATTGAATATAAACCAGTCCGTCTCAACCTGCTACGAGCCAAGACCTATTGTGCTCACAGCGACCGCTATTAAATTTACACAATGTAAAATAAGTTTACTCATGTACGAACTCGGCAATTTACTCCGAAAGCTCCTGAATATGAAATTCAAAATTCTTTTATTGTGCCTGCTCCCTAGACTAATATGGCTGGCAGTGTTTGTCACTGCACTCATAGAACTTAACTGCAAACCAAAAAAGTATTTTATTTAGCTATTTTATCAATTTTTTCATTGCCAACGCCTATAAAGTCACACGATTTTTTAAAGATGAGAGTGTCAGGGTTACGGTAAGTATATTTTTTTTGCTTGTACATTCCATTTTAGTAGTTTAATTGATAGTCAACAGTTTGCTTTAGGCCTTCGGCCATAAGAGACTGTGTTAAGCGAGCTCAAAAAATGCTGATTTTGAATTGAATTATCTCTGGATTTTGATCGCCAACCCATCAAAATAAAGATACCATTGAATTCAGCACGATCTCAACTTTAATAATATATCAGTCAAAGTTCTTGTACATTCCGTGATGGAGCCTCCTTAAAGAACGGGGAATGTCAGTCGTAGAGAAAGAAGCAGAAGAAAAAGCAAGTGAGAGCATTCAAAGTATAGACGCGCTTCAAGTATTGAACATCGAAGTTTTAAGTAGCAAATTTATAAATTTCTCTGTAATTCAGATGTTTTATTTGTTATTTGTCTATATAGATATTATTCAAGATCCTGCATTATGGCCAAATAAGTTTTCTAGTAATAAAAGAATGAATTATATGAGTAAAGAATTTTTATTTTTCCAAAATCGTACATCTTTTTTTCAAAACTCAAAGCGTGAACATAAGAATCAGTTTAGATACTTTTCTTCCAAGTATTTTAAAAGAGAATGAAGAAACGGTGAAACAGTTCATCGCACTTGAACTATGTATTCTGAATCCACAGAAAATATTTTTTGCTTCTTCTGCAATTTTTTTTCATGTGAGTCTGATAATGTATTGGTTACAAATGGATTTTCTAACTGGATAAGTGTAATAGATGCAATGAAAAGTCACGAAAACAGACAAGAACGTAATAAAAATACGATCAGTTTTCTAAATATGTCAGAATCCAATAACAAATTATGAGGTCAGTGTCAAATGCCATGCAAAATGAAACGAACTCTCGGACCAAAGTTTTACGACGAATTCTCTCGGTAATTATATTTCTTGCTGAAAGAGGCTTAGAATTTCGTGGTGATAACAAAACGATAGGTTCACAAAAAAATGGTAATTATCGAGGCACCTTAGAACTAATTTTAGAATATGATTCTTTTTTCAAAAAACAAATGGAAGTTTATCATAAGTTAATTCTTAATTAAATTGATAACAATGGACAAAAACAAATAGAAACAAGTGCAAAAAATTTGTTTGATATTTACTCTGAAGATTGAGATAGTGATTTTCTTAATGAATTAGAGCAATTCGTGTCCCTTCTAAAGGCTCAGGAAAAAAATTCGTTCTGTAATCACTTGGAAAACAAGACTCTTAATCCGTTAAGAATAGTGAATTGGATCGCAGATAAAAATATGATTGACATATTTCCGAATGAATATATAGCATGCAGAATTTTCATAACAATTCCTATTGCAAATTGCGAAGCCGAAAGATCTTTTTTAGTTTTGAAAATTTTTAAAAATTTATACAGATCCACGATGTTGAACGAAAGGTTATCTGACTTGGCAAGACTGTGTGTAGAGAAACTTTCACTTAGATCACTTGATTTTGATGACTTAATGAAAGATTTTGCAGCAAAAAAAAGTACAAAAAAATATTTTTAGTAAAATTATTAACTTATATAATCTTACCGTAGAGTGACTGCAAAAGCAAATTTTTCAAATGTTCACTGCTCAAATAAAATAACGAAATATTATATTTGTATTTGCGAATGTGAAATTACTGTGTTTTATTAACTATTATAATAAATAAGGTATTAAAAAAAGGCATATGAACTATTTTATTTTAATACAACTTTTTTGGTCATTTTACCTTCGATAAAAAATTTAGGGTCTCACAGGGGAGCCTCTCTCCAAATTTTAGACCCAGGCCTCGCTTTCCCTAGAGACGGCACTGTATGCAATAACCTCGTTACGACTTACAAAGTTAAGATATAAATAATGCCTGGCAAGTTGTGTTATGAGTATATAAAATAGAACTACAGTACATCGTTTAACTTCGATTATCTTTTTTTATCAAACGCATAATTAAACTGTAAAACATTGTTATTTTTTTCTTTTACTTTAACAAGATAATCACAAGTTTCTTACTTGTAACTACTTATTAAAATTAGTAGTGCATGTAACTAATTGTAACATGGCAAACTTTGCTTAACCTTTTACTTTCTTTGAACGGTAAATTTTGTGGAGACTATTGATTACTTACGAAAATCTTGAAAGTGATATGCAAGTTATTCTTTTTTTTATTGAAAAATCCTTTAATTTGCAACTATTAAAATCATCGATTATAAACGTACAATTATTAATGACATAAGTTATTGAGTTAAATAAGGCTTCGACTTACAACTTGTTATCAAGAGTAATCTGAAAAATGATTGAAGGAACCTACCTCATCGATTAGATTATTTTCACACACTAAAGCTTGGTCAAAAAATTAATTGTATTAATATTTGCTTTACTTAACACCAGGAAACTACTAAATTTAATGACAGAGTTCTTACTTTTTAACACACGGTAAGAAAAATACTACGTAAGAACATAATGTAAATCACTGAATTTACTGTAATTCAATTTTAAAATGAAAAATAATGTATTTTAACCATTAGCAAACTTATTTTTTATTTTTCTATGTTTGAACTCAAGCTTATGTCAACAAATGTGGGCTTTATTAATTATTAGAAAAAATAAAACTAAGTGGTCTTTCTTGTTTTTCTATTGAAATAGCTATGATTTGATAATGCGGATATACTACCTAAATAATTAGAAGCATGTAAATGTTAATATTAAAAATTTTAATCATCTTCAGATCACCCATAATTGCTTATTTTTACTTCATGCTTATTAACAAATTTACATTTTCCACAGTTAATACTCGTTTACCATCTACAAGGACCGTCGAAATTGTACAAGTGATTTCCATTGTTAATGTATAATTATCTAATATGTTGCTAATAATAAATTCAGTTATAAACAACTATTATAACTTTAATACCAACCTAAGGTCTTTACGTTTAAAAAGTACAAAGCATACAATCATGAGAATATATTAAATGTTTGAGGTACTTGAATTTTATACATATGTAAATTTACTTCCGAGCACACATCTACTTTAGCAACGCTGTGTACAGTCTGCTGTGAAAGATGTAATCTGATGAGATACTAATACCCGATACCCAGCTGTTGGCAGCACTGATTAATTTTAAAAACATGTTTCTCCTAAACATACAGAAAAAAATTTAGCTAACAGCTAAGTTAATAATAACACTATTTCGCGAACACTATGCTTAAAAAAAATCTTATTTTAAGAATTTTCGTGAACACATGACTTATTTTTGATATTCGAACGACTTTCTGGTCCATATACAATAGTAGAGTTGGAAATAGGATGAAAGAAGCTAAATTAAGACAAAGTAAATGAGGCATACCAACAAAAATCCTTATTTTTCGATATTCGAAAACTGTACTATGCGAACCTTTAGTAAAAAGTAGCGCGATTGCTAAGGCTTTGTCTGCTTCTCAAACTTACCTTGTAGTGCTCCTGCAATACTAAATGATTATTGATGTTAGATTGTATCGTGTGTTTTTTCATTTATTTTCTGTAAATAAATATCTTCTTATGTAGTATACTTATTAAGGCTTTTTTTATACTCGTTACATACAGCCCTTAATTAAAACTTATGGATAACAATTTTCAATTTATATTGTAATCAATAATTAACCACTGAACTAACGCAGATCTTAAATCATGAGCTTATTTTTTAAATTTTTGTCTCAAAAATAAATGGCACTATGCAAAATAGATCAAAGTGTAAAGATAAATGATGCCAAGAAATACTTTAAAAATAATACAACCAATGATACGTTAGGAGATTTTCTGTTAAGCTTTTTGCAACATTCCTACTCTTAGGAAATTTTGAGGAAAAAATCACGAACATGCTTTTGACTCACTCTATGAAAGTAAGTATGATGGAGAGAGAATAGCTGTAGTTTCCCGACTACGTGCTTAGGTTGTCAGATTAAAAATTTGTTAATAAATAATATTGAGAACCACAGCTTAGTATTAAAAAACATGACTATTTCAATTTAAATATTCATGCTTCTTAATACCAAGATGTGGTTCTCAATATTATTTATGATGACAAAGAAGCAAGTGAAAGGAGTACATGGATAATTATAAATTTGTGAAATTTTCAACTATGAAAAAAACTAAGCTGCGGTTTTTTTGCCAAAGCTCTACTAAAATATCACAAGTTCCATAAAATATTTATCCCGGGTCAATGAAAGTGTTTGAGCTGCATCTTTCCTGCATGATTATCAATGACGGTATAATATGCAACAAATACCCCACGTGGAAATAAAATGTTGGCCAAATTGTGGCAAAAATTTTATTGGCAAATTGTGGCTGGAACTGTGGCAAAAATGTGGCAAAATTATGGCTAAAGACTTGGAGCCACAATTTTCCGACCTTCTCCAGGAAAAAGATTCCAATACAAAAAATGGTGCGATTACATTAAAACATACATAAATAATTCTACGGAAAATATTGCATTCCACCATATAATTAAAAAAAAAAAATAAATAAATAAAAAAACAACTTGCATATATTCTTTAATCAAATTTTCAGTTTATCAAAAAAAACAAGAGGTAAGTGACTTTTATTAAATGTTATTGTAATCAAAATAGTAATCAGCTATTTACATTTTTTCTGTATCAGTTGTATAAGTATTGAAACAAAAACATTTCAAACAATTCACTTCTACACTTTCGAGTATATTTTGAAATTCGCATCTGTAAATATATGAACTGTAAACTGCATATCTATTTTTTAATAAATTTTCCTTGATCTTAATATTAAGGTAAAAAAATACAACTGTGAACTAAAATGAATAAAATTATGAACTTGATTAGTAGTAAGATATTATTAGTAGTATCGACTTTTTTTCCTATTATCACTGTTTTCGCTACTTGAATTTTGGTGATATCTTAAATGATGTCTACGTCCATAACGAGTACTTTCAATGCTGCTACTACGTAATGATGAATTAGACCAGCGACGTGGGTCTCTTTTTTTAGTTTTTCGTTCACGACTATTACTCCTAGACTGGCTTGAATAATCATTTTGTGCTCTTTGTTTGTGCATATTTTTAATGCAACTAAGCGACTGCAGATCAATGGAGTCATGGCTATAATTTCTTGATCGCTTTGGCAAGCGTGACTTGTCTTTTAGTTGTCGTACTCGTCAGTGTTTATTTTGTATAACCTCATTATCATTGTTACTTCTTTCAGAAACACTCAAATTTTCTACAGCCGTGAGTTTTTTTTCTTGGGATTTCGCAAAATAGAACATTGACTTTTAATTCAATTTTGAAAAAAATCATATTCAACTACTTTCGATGATTTTTTCTTAACGTATTCTATAATATAGATTTAATTTGAATTTTGTTATTTGAAATTTTCTCAAAAAAAAAGAGGTGAGTAATAAGTGTTTACTATAAACGGTTGCTTTGATGTCATCTGGAACTCCTTTGAGATTTTTTTTTCCAACTGCAACCATCTCAGGTAAATTAAACTCGTCAACCAATGCTAACATTAATCTTCTTATCATTTCGGACGGTCTATCGTGGAATCTGTTGGCATCGGCAAAATTTACTGCATAAATAAATATTCCAGTATTTTTTTCAATCTGTATACATCCACTTGTTCTTTCATATGCTGCATAAACTTTAATGTTTTCCTTCTAAATAAAAAAGTTAAGTTTTATCTTCCTTAATTATCAAACACTTCAATAATATTTGTAAAATACTCACAGTTTTTGTACTTGATTCTCTGTTTTGAAACTTTTTCAAGTTTTGCAGAACATTTTCAAGCGACGTCACAGCATTATCCAACACTCTGGTCGTAAACGAGGCAAAGACTATAGCCGTGCTCGTCTCTTGGAAAAATCCAAGGAAGAAACTGCAGAAGATAAAGGTCAATGGAGAAGAAATCGACTGGAGCTACTCCACCAAGTACCTTGACGTAACGCTAGACCGCCGACTCACGTAAGTTCGGCACATCAACAACATCCGTGGCAAGGCATACGGAGCCTTTGTGCAGCTAAGGCCCTTCTTCAACTACAAAGCCGTCTCCCAGAAGACCAAGCGGCGCACCTTCAACGCCATAATCAAAAGCATCAGCACCTACGCGATACCAACGTGGGGAGCTGCAAAGGGAAAACGACTACAGGGCATCCAGGGCCCTTTCATGAAGATACTGAGGTCGGTCCTGAGTATTCCGTGGTACATCAGGAATACCCAGATTATTAAGGAGTTCAACATCGTTCCTCCAATACAAGCAACCACCGTCCTTGCGTCTGAAATCCGCGCCTCCATTACGGACCACCCAAACCCTACCATCGCCGCACTCGCGAACCTCCAACCCGGTCGCTTCGACCTTATAAGACGTCCCTGCGCTCTAGCACAGAACCCCGAGGACCCTCAACATACTCTAGGTCTTCAATCCCCCCTGCTTCCATCGGATGCATCATCTCCATCTCCATAATCTCGCCGAATAACCGCGACTTCAATTCGTACGCTCCCTTCAGGAGCACCCAAACTGTCCGCCGTATCCATTACGGCCTCAACCCTATACCATCACTTACACTAATCACAAGTATGCTTCCAATTACACCATACCCAGCGGACTCACACATCTACACACACACATACAACAACACAATAT
This sequence comes from Copidosoma floridanum, assembly GCF_000648655.2. Next base: position 278,027 of record NW_019379689.1, read on the forward strand.
CCAAGCTTCTCTAACTTTATTCCGGCGCAAGCCAAGATTCAAGCTCCGCCCAGATGCGTAAGTGCCCCCTCCTCTCATCTCTTCGAGAGCGAGTCAGCCTCCGAAATTCTCCATTATTTTCCTTTATTTTTTCTTCTTTTATGCCCTTTTGTCTTCTAGAAGAGTGGTCCTCACGGACCTGTCCCATGCGGGAAGGTTAGTTTTTAGTCGGTAGGCACACCAGGTGAGTCTGACACTACCACCGGATTAGCTGGGGTGTCTATGAAGATTTTCCCCTCCTCGCTCCATTAAACAAAAAAAAAAAAAAAAAAAAAAAAAAAAAAAAAANCTATCCAACACTGTTTAAACAATAAAAATTTATTTTTTGTTGGTAAGGAAAAAAAAATAAATATTGAATAATTTTCAAATTTTGTCACCTTTTTTATACTCGATACAGTTATGACAAGTTGGTTGTTTATTAAAAGATTCATTCTCAATCGATTGATGTTCGTCATCGTTTTCTTCATTAATTGGCTTTTTTTCATAAGCATCTATCAAATTAAGTTCTTCATACTTTCTTGTACTTGTAATTTTTCGTTTGAATCTTTCAGCCTAAATTATATGTTCTTCCTTCTTTTTAACTAATGCAGTAAATCCATGTCAACTATTTATATATCAACAAAATTCATTTCAATTAAAGTTTAATTTTACTTTTATCATAACAATTATTTCAATAAGATCAAACACTTAAAACTTTTCTTGATTATTTTTGCTTCGAATTTAGTATTTTCATATGTTACGAAACTTTTTCGTTCTCTTCCTTTTCTTCCCATAAATCTTTTTCATAAACGATGCATAATTCATTTAATTCTTCGAAATAAACCAACGCGCTTAATTTTTGTTTCCTCGTAAAAATCATCGATTTTTTTAAATTTCTTTCAAACTCACGAGGTAACGTTTGCAAACTAGTATAAGGCATAGCTGATTCAGATGCTAACTTCAAAAAACGCTGTGAATTGGTAAAAGCAATTGTACTTTTTTCAATCATTTTTGAACTTGGCATCGTTTTTTTGTTTTTTTCCCTCCATTACTTAAAATTGAAGTTTTTGGATGATTATGTACTATTAGCATCGACGATCTGGGTGATTCCTTCTCTTTTTCTTCCATTTTCTCATCTGTATCTCTGTTATCTTCTTCACTCACGTCAAAAATACTTTTCTTGTTGTATATTTCTAAATTTGATTGATTAATTGCTTTCTTTTTGGTGTTTTTGGCATTACGACAGTTTTGTTTCACTATGTTAACTTTATCTTTTTCTACATGTGAAATTATTTTACCATTCTTATCCACGGAATCGAGCGCAACATTTTTTTATCGTCTGTTTAAAAAAATATAACAAGGTAATAATAATTAAGCGCGAAATTCACAATGCAATTACTCAATAATAATTTATATCAAAAGTTTTTTTAAATTAAACTAATATTTACATACCACTTTTTTTCAAAATTTTGGCCTCGTATTTTGATTTTCCATAAGATACAAACACATAGTCGTTTTCTGCTTTTTCTGCAGATAAACTATCTTTATTTACAATCGCAACGTCTTTGGTTTTTACGAAATATACTAACGAAAACATACTGTTTTTTTCAATAAATTTTTTCATCAATGTAACCTCTTATTTACTGCAAAGCAGCTGTCGAGAAGAAGCAACTATAATACACAAAAAATAATTTATTATCAGGAAAGTAGCCTCAAAATCTTGTCAGATAATCAAAGTGACAGGATAACCGATTTTTCGATGGAGTCATATACTTCGAGTGGCAACAAAAGTTCAGAAGAAGAACATGAATTTGATGACAACAATGATGAACAAGTCTGTGATGACAACAGTAATATGAATGATAATACAAGCATAAGTGAAGGGAGTATGTAAAAATATGCATATAGGTAAAATATTGCTTGGCTAAATGTTTTCTTACACAAACGGTTAACCATAACCTATACATTGAACTAAAATCGATAAATTCAATTTCACTCGGTTTTGACTCCGATTATTTTGAACGCAGAAGAAACAGAAGTGAAGATTTATATAGATTTTCAACATTCGTCGAATTTGAAACAACTTCTATTGGAAGGGATGAAGACGACGATAACAATAGACTTCTCTACAACGGAGCTCCGATAACAGTACAAGAAAGCCTTATCTCCGTATTTGCGATTATGGTACGACACAAAATAAGTAAAGATTGTTCGGGGGATATTTTACAGTGCATAGAAGCTCACTGCCCTTAACCAAATAACTGCATAACGACGTTGTATAAGTTTAAAAAATATTTCACGAGTCAAGATACGCCGGTAGTACGAAATTATTACTGTAAACATTGCTTAAAAGTATTGGCTGACATAAGTACTACTTGCTCGGGTTGCAATAATAGTACTTTAAAAAATAATTATTTCATTTATATACCGATTATCGATCAATTAAAAAAACTTTATTCGCGTGAAGATTTCAGAAAAAAATCGATTATAGTAACAGTCGTCAAAAATGCAATCAGGTTAACATAGAAGACATATTTAATGGGAAAATATATCAGGAGCTTTCACAACCAAATCAAGTTTTAGCCAATAGAAAAAATCTTTCTCTAACGTGGTATACTGACGGTGTTTCGGTTTATAAATCTTTAAAGTACAGTTTTTGGCCTATATATTAAACTTTTGATAATCTCCCATTCGTTGACAGATGTAAATCCGAATATTTAATTTTAGCTGGAATGTGGCTCGGTGATAAAAAGCCAATTCCAAATCTGTTTCATTCGCCTTTAAAAAATGATTTACAGCTACTTTACAATGGTATACAAATAAAAAATGTAGTTACGATACGCGGATTAATAACAGCTAGTACTTGCGATTCACCAGCTAAAGCGATGTTTTTAAACATGACTTAGTATAACGGAGCATTTGGGTGTCAACGATGCAAATTACGTGGCAAAAGATTTGATAATCACTGGGTTTATGGCTATAAAAAAGAACTAAAGCTAAGAACAGATGAAGAAACAAAATTATATGCTGATAAAGCTCTTAACGGCGAGACGCGGAAAGCAGTTTTCGGTGTAAAAGGGCCGTCAGCTCTATCACTTTTTGTTTACAAGCCGATTAGATCTACTGCTGTTGATTCTATGCACTGTATATTTAGTGGAGTGACCAATCAATTGTTAAACTTGTGGTTTAATACAAAATTTGCAAATGAGCCATTTTCACTGAGAAATTTCGTTAAATTTGTTGATAAACGCTTGGGTACTTTGATACCACCGTCATTCGTCCAGAGAAGGCCTTAATCTATTAATAATAATCAAATTAATTGGAAGACTTTGCAGTTAAAAGGTTTTTTCTTTCCATTACTCTGTCCCACTTTTAGAAGATGTGATGGATCAAAAATATTCCGTCTACCAGCCAATATCGTTGCCGAATAGCAGAAAGCGTGCTTTGAACTCCGGCGTGGTACGCGTTTATATGCATTTCACGAATTACCAGGTTGGTCACGTGATGGCGAGAAGGTAAAAGTATTGGAAATTTGCGGTCGGAATCTATTGGCGCTTTACTTAATCGACCCCCGACGCGAAGTAATCCGTCTCCGTCAACAAAGGGATTGAGTTCCGATAGTCGAGTTTTCTTGGCTCCCTTAGCGCTTGTTAGAAAATTGATTTCAGATTGATATTGTTCGGATTGAATGAGCCGAAGAACTATTTTTTCCGTCGCGATTCTTTCTCTCGGACTAATATTTTTACCGGTATGAGTGTTTGATTTTAGTAGCCGTAAACAATATGAAATAGAATTAATTAAAGTCGAATATGACGAAAATCGCGAAAAAACGTTTACAGTTGAGTGATTTAATACAAGACACGTCAATTCTCTTAAGCCGGGTAATTGCGAGACAGCGGGAACCATGTTCGTTGGCCATGAACTTTCTGATGAACGAAGCCAAAGGGGCCCTTCAAACCACAGATCGTTTCGCAGAAATTCGCCTGGAAGCTGACCACGCGACAAAGCATCGGCGGGATTGTCAGCTGTTCTAACGTGGCACCATTCTATCCTATCTCCGAGCGCTTGTATTTCGGCGACGCGATTGCCTTCAAATGGTTTGAGAAGTTGGGATGGTTTTTTAAGCCAATGAAGCACGATAGTGGAATCGGACCAAAATACAATTCTGTCAACTGATGGATTTATCGAGGGACTCATCTCCTTATACAAACGGGCAAGGACTCGCGCCCCGCACAGCTCAAGCCGAGGAATCGTGGCTTCCTTGATAGGAGCAACTCGAGATTTGGCACATGCTAGACGNAAGACATATTTAATGGGAAAATATATCAGGAGCTTTCACAACCAAATCAAGTTTTAGCCAATAGAAAAAATCTTTCTCTAACGTGGTATACTGACGGTGTTTCGGTTTATAAATCTTTAAAGTACAGTTTTTGGCCTATATATTAAACTTTTGATAATCTCCCATTCGTTGACAGATGTAAATCCGAATATTTAATTTTAGCTGGAATGTGGCTCGGTGATAAAAAGCCAATTCCAAATCTGTTTCATTCGCCTTTAAAAAATGATTTACAGCTACTTTACAATGGTATACAAATAAAAAATGTAGTTACGATACGCGGATTAATAACAGCTAGTACTTGCGATTCACCAGCTAAAGCGATGTTTTTAAACATGACTTAGTATAACGGAGCATTTGGGTGTCAACGATGCAAATTACGTGGCAAAAGATTTGATAATCACTGGGTTTATGGCTATAAAAAAGAACTAAAGCTAAGAACAGATGAAGAAACGAAATAATATGCTGATAAAGCTCTTAAGGATGAGACGCGGGAAGCAGTTTTCGGTGTAAAAGGGCCGTCAGCTCTATCACTTTTTGTTTACAAGCCGATTAGATCTACTGCTGTTGATCCTATGCACTGTATATTTAGTGGAGTGACCAATCAATTGTTAAACCAGAGATTAGTAGGGAGATTGCTGACTGCCATGCTACGGAGTGTGCCCACTTTTTTCCAGTGGTTCGAGCGCCCCGCCGCGGCCAAGCGGCCGAACCAGGCGCACATTTTTTTTTTTATTTGAGAAGCACGGTAGGGGTATGAGAAGAGTGGATTCGCGTGGAAATGTCCATATAGGCGCACATTTTGGAGACGCGTGGAAGGGGTATACCGAATGTGCGCCTACGAGGAGAGGAGTGGAAATGTCGGCTATATAGCTGTATATATCTGAACGCACAGCCAAAGCAAGCGACGATACGAGTTTTTCTTTTTTGAGAGTCTTTGGACTCTGCAACTGAGTACATGCTATATGTATATATTTAACTGACTTGCTCTCGCTCTGGCTTCAATGTTATCCATAAATCTTATTTAATTAAATCGTGGAACTAAATGCTCATTAATTATATACACAGAATTTTGATTTCAATACATTATGTTTTAACTCTCCCGTACTCTTAAAATTCCCAAATCCATTTATGTTTTCAAAAAATTAACCATTAATTTATTAATTTCACACATCCTAACTTCTGTAAACTGTAGGACAAGCTCCGGAGGATATCCATGAACATATGTGA